>JAIFHC010000589.1:0-50000 GCA_021229015.1 Solen grandis | reverse complement strand
TTTTTTGCAATAGGCGATAGAGAAACACATGCTTACGAACCAGAATGTTTGGAAATTCTGTACATCTGGAAAAAGAATCACTAGGACCTATTCTTCTTCACATGCACTATACCCCATTAAAATTGTTGGAGAAATGAAATACTTTCAGCAGTTTTCTTCTCCGAATCGAGGCAAATATGCTGCTCATGGCGGCTTAAAATGACTTCATATATCACGTGGTATGACCACACTGTTTAAAGAAGAAAACCACAAATCTTCAAATTCCAGGAGTATATGTCACAGCTACGTCTGACACCCACGCGTGACGTACTCCGTTACGTTACATTATTACCGTTATAGAGTGCAAAATGTATAACATACCGCAGTCATCCGACAATGCTACCGTATATGAAAAAATCACTATTAAAGGTATAAGAATATAGGTTGTTATATAAATTTGCGAAGGACAGGGAGGGGGAGTAAAAATCCCTCGAAATATCGCGATACGCGGAGTTTCGAGAAAACATGATTGTATATGATGTTTTATGTAAAGTAAGTGAACTTGTGACATGTACATATAAACGTGACATGATGGCAGACGAGATTGACTGCTCCAAGTGAATACTTCATGTGCAAATGTGTATCAAACAAAATGCTTTGTTTATTTTCTTGAAATATTACTGAACGAATCCAACAAAGATAAAAGGAAATTAAAATCAGACTATCATGCTACACTCCAATTGCATTCATTTAAAATTGTAATGTGTATTGCTAAATGTAATTTTTATTAAGGAAATCTGTAACTCATTTCCTGTTTAGGCGAATACCACCAATTCCAATGCTCCCTTGGGGATCCCTCGTGCATCACGTGCCAGGACCGATACCCGAGCTGTGTTGGGCTGAGTGACGGGAACCACGCTTTGCCGTCCCACCTCTGGAAACCAGACTACATCACGTGCCACCAGAACAGGACAGTGATTCCAATCAAACGGTGTTCCACCAAGTTCTTCAACCCGGTAACGGAAACATGTCAGGACACCGTGACTAAAAGTAAATATCCGGAGGCTAAAAATTAAATCAATATTTTCTTAACCATTTGAACAAAGATACTGGAATAAACTATAAATTAGCCCGTTTTAACATTTTGTGTGTATGTGTCCTCGTTAAGTCTCTGCTTATCACGACTATTTGGCTATTCTTTCCCAGTCATAAATGAGCCTGTATCATACAGACATAATTTAAATGCATTTGTTATGGTAAGAATTAGACTCTAATATTATCATTACCATCCGTTGTATAAGAAAAATGTCACTTATATCAATCCTTTTTGAATAATAACGTTACGTGTTTATCAACAACATCAGTTGAATTTGTTTTCAGTTGTTGTTGTTCCACGTTTGATACTACATCAACCACTATTACTGATAGTGGCATTATGTATGTTCTTTAATGTAAACCTATCGGTCATATAATAATTCACCCTCTGAAACTCAGTGTGGTTTGTAGACGTTGCATATGTCTTCGTTTATCATCAGTTCCAAAATTATTGTTATAGCTGATGCCACCACATATTGTCAGTCCAACCCACGTGACATGATGGCAGACGAGACTGACTGCTCCAAGTCGTTCAACTGTACCCGTCTGTTACTGGGATACCCGGATGTGGCACAGGAGTGTCGATACCCAGACTTGTTCTCGACTCTGTCCATGACATGCCAGGACTTCACCACTGTTCACTGTAGGACCCGTTCAGAACCAATGGCACCCTGTAAGTCCGTAAAGCTAGCTCATATTTTATACATTAATCAGTCTAGTTATGTATTACTTATTGTTTCTTTTTTTTTAAATAACTATAAGTAGCTTATCGTTTGTCTCATCTTTGTCACGTAGACCACATCCGGCGTAGGCGGGACTAGCACGTGGCTCATGAAACTTTTTTTTTACATAACCTGGGCAAAATATGTAATATATTTTATATTAATACATTTGTTGAGAGAGCTATTTCATTTAAGTTTGACAAGCGGTTATTTTAAATAAACGTATACTTGTGCCATCGAAATGAAATATATACATTTATGGTTTATTTAGACCTATATTCTTATCGAGGACTCACCTCAAATGGTTCTCAACTTTTTCCTTAATACATATACGACCCTTTTGCGCTAAGCTCACGATATGCAGTTCATTTGAACTTTATAAATTACCGTTCTGTTTCGATCTATATGCGTATGTTATTTATTTGAAATATATTTATAATGTCAGAATCGGGCTTATATGCTCAAATGTAATGTTTCAGATTGATAAAAATTAATGTTCATGAAAAAATGAAAAGATAAGTGTTTGTTATCGTTTTGTCGCTCCGCTTCGCATCGCTTGCGATAAATTTCATAAAATATTAAAGATAACATATTTACAGTTTTTCACGTACGCCATACAGCTTTGCCTTTGACCTCGCATTATGGAACCACCTCCCGCTTGACTGACAGCACACGTGATGCTTAAAGTACGGTTCAGAGTCAATGTTACTGGGTGCATTTATATTAAAACATGACGAAACATACATCGCCGCAACAAGCTCCGCCCATATTGGTCTTTGGTCACGTAGGCACCTTATTATATCACGGTCCATTTTATGCAGTATATTTTTCGAAAGTTGAACGAAATACAAGCATTTCATTGGGCGATCAAATAGGACAAACTGTAAATTGTCATGTACAATATATATTTGTGTCAGTTTGAGGAAAAGAAAAAAAGAAAAAATGTGTTCGTAAAACATTATGCCCCCGTCTGAGCAGGTCAGATGTCAAATAATTGATGTCGACTGAAAACCATAATGAGTGGAGAAAGTATGTCAAATATAAAGACTACTCCGTAAAGTTATGGAGTATTGCTAAAAAAACCATTAAAAATAAAGGGAACTAATTTAAAAAAAAGTAGAGTTGCGGTTTTTGATCACTGCACTTTCCAATCTCACCATCTATTTATATTTTGAGTTTCAAGTCAATATCTTGTATAGTTTATAAGTTATGCTCCCGACAAATATTGGGAAAGACAATAAAAACGAGTAATAATTTCAAACTTGGGCCAGATAGAGTTATGGTTCTTAGTCAGTGCACTTCTAGTCACTCAGTAGTCATAAATGAGGTTTTAAGTCAATACCTCGTATAGTTTTCAAGTAATGGCCAATGTTAAAGTTGCTTACAAACCAACAAACTAACCAACAAACAGACAGGGCAAAAACAATATGCCTCTGATGACAGTTCTCGAGAGCATTAAAATTAAAAACCTCAGGACATGCATCTTCGTTCATCTATACCAGGCGAATATGATCAAAACTTATGCACACATGGGGATGTGAATTGTCGTCCTTGCCCCGACCGCCTACCTAGCTGTGTCGGACTCCCCGACGGTGATCAGCCAGCAGTCGGATACAGATGGTCGGACATCTACGTCAAGTGTTACAGGAACCGAACCATGGCGGTGGATCAGTGTCCTAGCGGCGCTGTGTTCAATCCAGATAAACGCGCCTGCGTCACAAAGATCAAATCAGGTAAGACCGGGGTTTTAATGAAGTTCCTTAACGTTTTTAGTTTTTCTTTTCTGATCAACGGTTTGTCAGTAAAAGAAATCAATGTTGAATTAAATTTCTTCAAAGTCACCTCAAGAATGAACATGGTATACAAACATGGCTGAACGGTAACTAGTTTTCAAATATTTAAACTGCTTTTTTTTTCTTTTTTTTTCTTTTTTGTTTTATTTCGTTTCTTATTTCGTTTCTTTTCGAAGATAGTATTGTTTGTTCCAGTGCTAGACAAATGCATGGATCAATGAATCATCTGCTAAATGTTGCAATGGGAGTTTGATGATATCTACTAAGACACCATATTGAAAACATTTCTTATTGAAATAGTTGCATAAACCACACTACTACCCTAGAAAAGCTGTTTTTTCTGTACAATTTGGGTTTTCATTTTATAACCTGCGTTTTACCAACACTTCCTTTATACATTATTTTTTAATATCAAATAATCATTTAAATTCAAAACTATAATTTCATCGAAAAATGCTATTATAATGCCACATATACTAAACTATATTATTGTGTAACAATCCATTTCTGGCTTGGAACATTTTATTCTAACATATTAAGGTCTCTTGCAGTCTTTAACAAACTATCCTGTGTAATTATGGATTAAAATCCAGGTATATCAGGGGATGGCCACGCTTGCAATTTTAAGATTTTTGAGAAAATGTGTCATTTGTATAACAGAAAATTATATCAATGAGACGAAAAATCTATAACTGGGCATTATGTAGTGACAGTAAAATGATACTTTCACTGGTTAGATTTGCTAAATGTCACAGATTAATAATAAAATACCTGTTAATGTGATTCCCGGTTCTTTGTGATTGGTATATGTCAACGATACTGTTAACAATTATCTAATATTTAATTAAAGGTACTTCCCCACAGATGCTAAAATGACGGAAAAAAATAAAACTTCTAATTTTAAGAAAATCAATATTATAATTGTATGTGAGGCATTGAAATCTGATCACTGATAAATTACATTACCCAAGAAATCCCGAGATATTGCCGTTTTCGCAGTTCTTTCTAACGCAAATTTTACTGCGTTACAAACGCAGTAAGTTTTAAAATTAGATTTCTGAAAAGTCACGTGCAGCGCTAGTGCCCGTTCGCACATGCGCATCTAATTAGCCTAGCTATTTCAAGCACTACAATGGGGCCGAAAAAAAAAAGCAAGCGCCAAATAACGTACACTTGCTGCGATACAGAAACAGTAGTATACAGACTAGGGATTCTGGAACACTTTGATATAAAAGATCTTTTTTAAGGCTTACTCTAGCGTATTTGTGCCGGAGTGCCGCAATGTCGGCTGCCAGGGCCCGCCCCACAGGCGGGTCCCTCAACCAATGATTTAACCCCAAGCATATGTCCTGTAAAACTGGATTATTTTTTGGAAAAAAATATTTCTACTCTTTTTTCTAGACATTTTTATATGCTATAAGTTATACGCAATTAGATAAATATTATACCTAACTTATCAAGATGAAGGGTACAGACACATGCCACTGGCTCTTACTCGGTACCATAGACTGCTGTGGCCGATCCTGTATTAAAGATTTCTGTAAAATACACCTGATGAGGTTTCGCAAAGGTGGCGGCACGCGGCCCTGTAAGGTCTGTGGAGTGGACGTCAAGAACGCCATCGGGTTGTGCATATCATGTGGGTTTAAAAAGGTAAACCGCAAGATTCGCATACAACGACAGAGAGCTCTTAACAGAGAATTTAAACGCCTTGCGACTATCGATATTTGTTAGCCAGGCCCAAATAACTAATTTTTTTTTTTTTTCATTCATATTAGAGAAGTGTGTTACATTACCTATACTGACCTAGCATTGTGGTTAGAATATTTTGACCACCTATTAGAGAAGTGTGTCACATTAGCTATACTGACCTCCTTTTAGAGAAGTGTGTCACATTAGCTATACTGACCTCCTTTTAGAGAAGTTTGTTACATTAGTTATACTGACCTAGCACTGTGGTTAAAATATTTTGACCACTTATTAGAGAAGTGCGTCACATTAGCTATACTGACCCCTATTAGAGAAGTGTGTCACATTAGCTATACTGACCTAGCGCTGCGATGGTTAAACACCACGAGGCGGCAAAAGTGTTGAGAGATGTGTTTGAGAGAGTTACTGGAGAGAGGCCTTCATATCCGAGGTCAAGGGTGGCTCTGCAAGAGCTACGTGAGAGGCTTAATGACATCATCCGAGCCCGCCAGGGAGGTGTGATTCTTGATGACCCTATTCCGGACGGCCTGCCTGAGCTTATAACTCCTCACAGTACTACACCAGTGAAGCCACCCAGGTTGGCTAAGAAAAGAAAACTCGAGGCTATCCTGAAAGAGTTCGATCCACTCCCTAAGAAGCTGAGAACTACCGCGGGCTATCAGGAAGAGATCTGTTCAGGCACAAAAAAGAGGACCTGAAATTCTACAAAACCCGCTGGGTTTTGGGGGACTTTCTCCGAGGATGGCAGATGAATCTACCTCAAGGGCATGGTGCAGACCTTAGAGCTTTTCTTGAGGAAGTGGAACCCATAATCCGTAACAAGTTAGTAAAAGAGATCAGGGCTCTGAATGGTGTCAAATTTCAGCTGGCTCTAAAGGTCAAGCTTCGTAAGGACAACCCAGACGGCAGTGAAGAGTACACTGAACCAGTGCTACGCCACAAGCAGGAGTCTATTCTGCAGGAGGGTGAAATAGATGAAGCCCTCATTCCAGCTTTCCCAAAAATCCAAGAAACGCTCGAGAAGTGGACCCAAAGAGGGTCTGGCTGGGTTGTAGATCAGGTACAGACCCTTTGGCTAGACATTGCTAGATATCAACCATTAAGAGGTGGGACGTATATCCCACAACCAGCAAAGGTAAAGCATAAGCAAGCCGTTGTTAATGTGAAAAACAAGGATGACCACTGCCTCCCCTGGTCTCTCAGGTCAGCCTTGTTTCCAGCTAGAGTTACTGCGCACAGGCCCTCAAAGTATCCCACCGAAGACGGCCTAGACTGTACAGGGATCGATTTTCCTACACCAATCTCTCAATCCCAAAGGTCGAGCGGCAGAACAACTTGGCTATCAACGTCTTTGGCTGGGACAAGGGAGTCACCGTACTCCACTTCAGCAAGCAGCCAGAGGAGATACCAAGAATAAACCTGCTCCTCATAGAGAAGGCTGGAAAATTCCATTACACATGGATCAAGAACTTAAATTGCCTCCTACATGACCAGACGGTTACTCCAGAGAACATCACAAGCAGCTCCCGGCCCCTTATATCATCTACGCTGACTTTGAGGCGCTCATCATCAGGGTTGAGGGCCCAGAGCTCGACCCCACAAAGAGCAACACTCAAAAAACGCAAAAGCACGAGGCTTGCAGTTACTGCTACATCGTGGTGTGGTATGATGGCCATACAGAGCCGCCAGTTAAATACCGGGGTCCCAATGCGGCAGAACATTTCCTAAATGCCCTTCAGGAAGAGGAGCGCAAAATCAAGCAAGTGTTGTCTTACCCAAAGGAAATGAGGATGACACGGGAAGACTGGCAAGCCTACAATGCTGCTACTACCTGCCATGTATGTGAAAAGCCACTTGAGGGAGACTCAGTTCGTGACCACTGCCATATCATAGGCCATTAGAGAGGAGCAGCCCATAATGCCTGTAACCTAAAGCTGCGACTTAACTCAAAGACAAACACTATACCAGTGGTCTTCCACAACCTGCGAGGTTACGACTCCCACCTTCTTATGCAGGCCATCTCAAAGGTCGCGGGCAAGGTAAGCTGTATACCCAACAACACAGAGAAATACATTCAGCCTTGGCCAGCTTCGCTTCATCGACAGCGCCCAGTTCCTGCTGACATCGCTCGACGGGCTGGTAGCCGCCAACAAGCCAGAGGCTTTCCTAGTTACTTCCCACTATGAGCCCGAACACGAGCTCCTGGTGCGCAAGGGCGTGTACCCCTACGAGTATTTGGGCTCCTGGGAGCGCTTTGCAGAAACGAGAAACTATGGAAAACCTGCGCAAGAGGGTCAGTGTCAAACTCGTCCAGGCAAACGAGGAGTACAAGCTCCGACGACTCATTGCCAGCCCATCCTTTGCCCGAAAAACATATTAGACGATAATCTGGCAGCAATTCAGGTCCACAAAAGCCGACTAGCGCTTAACCGTCCAGTATATGTAGGAATGAGCATTCTGGACCTGAGTAAGAACGTTATGTACGATTTCTTCTACAACAAGATGATGAGTAAGTATGGAGACCGATGCCAACTCTTTTACACCGATACTGACAGTCTATTGTTAGAAATCCAGACAGAGGATGTCTTCAAGGACATGGCCGATAATGCGGATTTTTATGACACGTCCGACTTCCCTATAAACAACCCACTGCACAGCACTGTGAATAAGAAAGTGCAAGGTAAAATGAAAGACGAATGTGTGGGGTGGCCTATAGCTGAATATGTCGGTCTACGCCCTAAGATGTACTCCATACTAGAAGAAAATGGAAAAAAATATCAAGAAGGCCAGAGGCGTAAAAGAATGTCGTGAAAAAGCAAATAAGGCATGAGCAGTACAAAGAGGCCCTCTTCGGAAAAAAGACATTTCACCACGGCATGGACGTCCTGCGATCGGAGAAGCATTAAATCTACAGGCAGCATCTTTGACTCCAAGCGCTGGATTGCTGAAAATGGGGTGGAAACTCTGGCCTCTGGGCATAAAGAGATAAAGACTGCAATGGGCGCTTACATGGATGAGCTCCTCAACATTTGAGAACCCCACCTGGGGGCAATTGGGTGTCTGGGGGCACCGCCAGGTGTTCCTCACGCACAAAGCCTCGCCCAGGTCAATCCTGCAAATAGTACAGCACGGACTCGTCGGGTTTCGTCACAGAATGTTCTATCTGGTAAACATCCAAAGACCACACGGCATCGCTGGGTCGGCGTCGGCCACCCTCGAGCTCCCCAGGCTGGTAAAGATATCGAAAACCCAACCCGGAAGGAAGCTTTTGTTCCTTGAGACCAAACGCACGGCCGGGAACAACTGAGGAGGGTTTTTTTCTGCACCGTTTTAGCCTTGATGGCTTCCAGTGGCCGTTTACTGGTAAGGCGGGTTACTTCTCCATTCAATGCCGAAACAACGTCTTACAGCCTACCAACCCACTCCTCTGGCCGCTTGCCCTCTGGCAGTCGCATCTCGACGGCGTACTGGTGCCCGAATTCAACGATACCCTGATCACGGTGAATGTCCACACGGCCGCGCCTAACTTCGACCTCGTGCTTCGACAGAAGCTGGCTGACTGCACCCATTAACTCGCGCCCAGGGTCGACTTGAAATAGTTATGGCCAATTCAGAGGACCCCGCTTGTAGATCCGTTCGATAGCAGCGGCGACCTCTTTAGCCTCCTTCGTAGTAAGCGGTTCGGCGGCTTTGAACCTACTTGTCACATCGACAACAGTCAGGGCATATTTGTATCTTTTCCCACGAACCGTGTCGTGTGGTAAAAATAAGAGATCGGCCTGGTGCACTTCGTTCGGTACTTAAACGTCATATTTGGGCTTCGGTATATGGCGCGGAGCAGGAAGGTAGATTTGCCAGATGGCCTGTTTTTTCAGGAAGTCCCGGGCTTTGGTCTCAGAAACCCTAGCCGCGGCCGCCTGTTTTAGAATTGCCGCCAGCCCCTTCCAATAGCCGCGAGGGCTGTAGTAAATGATCGCAAGGAAAGCCATGATCCGCGATATATTCCAACAGACTTGTCAGTCTCCAACAGGCTGCCCGGTACTCTCCCTGAGGTTGGTCGGCCCTGACAGCACAAGGCGAGCAAAGTTTACAGCTGCCCGTTCATCCCGCCGCCAGAGATCGAGAGATTTTTGTGCGACATCGATCATTGAGCTAGCTAGAGGACCTGGGGATTTTATGGCGGCGGGCGCAGTACCCGACCTCATGCATTGCAAAGTATAAATCTTCGTGGAGACCCATGATTACACAGTAAAAGTGTTTTTTTTTAATAAATCTTTTTTTCGACCCAATAGCCGACAGGACTGGCAGCTCCCAGAGCTAATACTAAAAATCCAATTTCTCTATCTTGTTGTTCTGAAGATGGTTATAAAAGTTAGACAGATGTGGTTCGGGGTCAACTGGATCTAATGACTTACCCGTGACTAAAGAATTCTCTCGCATAGCCTCATCTACATCATTAAATGTTTGGACGGCGTGGCCTTGCCGCCTAAGCTCGTCTTGGATGAAATCAATTCGTTGAGTTCGCCTTTCAGCCCACTCCGCTTGTGCCGCCTGTAATTGTTCTGCTGCGAGGTCGTGGCGACGCCTCTCTTCGTCAACTTCGGAGTCCTTAATACTGCTGAATAAGAAGTTACTACCAGTGAACGCCACCGCGTTAGCGATAGCTCCACCCAACATCATTGCAATACTAGCCATCTTCGTGTAATGTTAATGAATCAGCTCTACTTTAATATGTTATCTGGGATTATTCCTTGCTTGACTAGAATATCTTTAGTTGCCAGTTCGGCTGTTACGATGCCTACGGCCATGCCAATGTCACGAGGAGTGAAGTCTAGATTGGGAAAATTACCTCCAAGTACAGCCTTACCTAATCTGGCGTATCCTATTGAAAGCCCAGCTACCACGGCACCGTGAAAGATAGCGTTTATTATTTCCTTTCCGTCCGCAGACATTCTTATTCCATATAATGAGGATCGGGTTTATAATACACGGGCTTGTTCAATTTGGCGACAGGATTATGTTGAGTGCCAGGTTGGGCCTTAGTTTTCCAAAATATTACAGCTAGGAGGCTACTTTACCGGCTGCCATTATAACGCTATTTGTCTTGTCAGAGGGTTTTGGCGGTTCCTCCTGAGTGGGCGATTCCACCTGTGTGGGTTTTTGAGTGTCCATCTGCCGGACCTCCGCCGCCTTCAGACGCTTCAAGAGATCTTTCTGCTTCTTTTTTCTGGCCTCCGCCGCAGCCTTACCAGCCGCAACACGCCTAGGGTCCTTGGGCGGCGGATTTGTTACCCTCTCCGGCGACTTCTGCGGCTCCGGCTCCAGCTGCGGCTCCCGCAGTTTTTCCTGCGGCTCCTCGACTGTTGTCTTCAGTTAGTATAACTAATTGCTTACTAGATGCTTGGCAATGTTTAGTAGGTGCTTGGCAATGTTTAGAAGTGCATAGCATTGCTGTGACAGGAGCTAAGTACGAGCCAAAGCGATGGTATACTTCGGTACTGGTGTTTAGCACGTGGCCGACGAAAGGGTCAGACTCCAAGTCAGCAATAAGTAAATCTTGTCGTGGGATAGGTAGAAAGTGGTTTACCACCATTGTGTAAATATGGAGGGTCTTGGTCATACTAGCTCCTAGCCGGGCTTCATAACGAGAGTAGGGTTTGTCAATCTCCTCGTCTCCAAGGCGTTCGATCTGATCCACAGAAAATTCTTTTCCCATGTACTTTTTTGACTGACCTCCCATGGCGAGGGCTGACAATCTTTGCCTCTTAAGACTATCGGGCGAAGTGTCACCCTGCTTTTCATCGGTACCTTGATCGGCAAGTAGATCATCGAGTAACTCATTGCAATCCATGGCTATAGTCACGTACCTCCCAATTCTAATTGTAAACACTGCCAGAAACGAAATGCAAGATAAAATTAGGCAACATAGTAGAGTCGCTAACACGGAACCGCAGGCTCTATGTACCGCCATCAACTACATGTTGTATATGGTAACTACTTGGCTGAGAAGTATTTAACAAAAGCTTAGCATGCTTAGTTTGGCAAGTCGTTTGCGCACATCATTGCGCTCCGCCGGAGGTATGATGTCGTTTTCACGTAAGCACTCGTCAAAGCTATCCTTTTCTTAACAGTGAAAAATAACTACCCAGCGGGTTTGCTCTCGTAGGTCTTTGAGTACAGCGTTATACCGCTGAGAAAGTACCCATACAGATTGCTTAGCATGTCGGCCGGAAAAAAGCCAATTCGGAGAGCATGTCTTTTTCTTGGTAAGCTGCTTCCTGGCGGCCATTTCGTTAATAAAGTATAAAGTCGGCCTTGACCTTTGATAAAGGTCTCGTACTTTCACCGGGATCTACAACATAAACTTCATCGTCATCCCAAATCCACCGTCGACTTTTATACGTCTCGTTATACTAGTGGGGCAGAGTAGCACAATGTGGTCAAAAGTGCGCCGGTACGGGCCCTCTAGGGGGTCCAAAGAGAATTTTGTTTTTCCACAGCCCGTCATCCCACTTATTATTGCTGAGTGGGCCTTAGTACACAGCCGAGACCTGCCATTTTCTATGTTGAGCTGGGCGTCCATCACTACAAATACGTAAACGTTCAATGCTCCATCCGCTTCCACCTCCTTCGATAATTGGATGGTAATGCCTTCGCTGGCGTTTTCCACTCTCCTCCCGTTGCCGTGCAGGCCGTCGTCGTCGTGTGTCCTGAGGCCAAGCCATAGGGCGTACTCTTGGGTGAGGTACTTTCCGAGATCACACGCGTGGAGCCCTAAATCTTTAGCAACCATGGCAACCTCCGGGTGACGTTTAGTTCCTCCTGCCATAAGTTTACGGACCTCGCCCCACACCTGGTAGGGACACATACCTTGGGCGAAGAGCTGGTTAGGAACGCCTTCAATGGTGACCTCCACCTAGGGTTATAGAAGGCCTCGCTATGTCTAGCAAAGGCTGCCGTGGGTTCTTCGAAGAGTAGCAAGACTCCCTTCATCGACCTGGCAGGCACGTTAAGTTTTATGTTCCATAGTGCGTCGGACTTATTTTTACGATTTTTCTGTGCCTAAGCACTCTGTCGAACAAGATGCTCACCCTTTCTGCGTACTGGTTACGGATATTTGCAGCCAACTGTGGGTTAGTGACCATCTCGAACTCAAGAGCGATATCTTTCACAGTGAAACCGGCGTTAGCGTCTCCGGTCGCCTTGATAACTCGGTTATAGTCATTAAAGGTTAGTTCGTATTCTAGCCTATCACCGAAAGCGGATTGAAAGAAGGCATATGGCTTTCCAGTAGCTCTAAGTCGAGAGGGATCTGAAATCGGCTGCCATAGGCCTTGGTAATCGCGGCGTCCTTAGCAAGACCCTCGTCCTTATTTCCGGCATCAAGCCTAATACGTGTGACATTCCTGTCTCCCGAGGTATCAATCCCCTGGTATTGGGCATTATTTCGTTCTACTTCCGTTTTCCAGAGGTCGACATAGCAACCGTAGATGTCGCTGTCGTCAATGCTCATGACCTCGTTTCCAGAAATCTAAATCGTTTTGTTTTTTCTGACGATCGCCCGGCCCAGGTTGTTGACCACGGTGCGATTATCGTCGGTCGAATTCAGCTCAGTTTGAAAGGCCAGACGGGCTGTTCCAGGCACGATGACATCGTTGGCGCCAAGGTTTGGAAACCTCACTAAGAGCTGCTGATTTTGGTCGATAGTTGATGGGTTGTTGGTGATAACAACCGTCTGACGGATGCCTTTAACACACAGGGACTCCCTTGGGCGCCTGTGCAGATTGAGCTTTCTTCCGTATTGCGACATATTGAAGGATATGCGGTAATATACAAAGAGTCTAAAATGGATGAAGATATACCGCTCCAAGATTTGGGGGACCAGGAATTTGAATTTGATCAGGAATTTGAATTTGATGATTATGACGCCAAAACAACCTCTTTCATTCAAACCTCCTACAATCAACTGTTGAATGAAGCAGTCGATAATTACTACATGTATAATGATTTGGGTGAACCCGACACAGGAAGGGACTACACCAAGTTTAAGATGAACAAAAAGGGTCAGATTCGCTTGAAAAGCCGCCCGGATGTTGATCTTATTAATAGTCGAACTGGAAAACACTTGGCATTAAGCACTATTTCCGACTGGAGGGGCGGTAGGGACTCTGTAAAGGAAGCCTTTTATAATCAATTGATAGATTCCATTCCAGTTTATAATAAAACATGGGCATACAGAATTAAGGAATCATTAGATGATTTAGGATGTTCATATCTTTGATATCTTGAAGATGTAGATATAAAATTATTCCCTTTAATCAAAGAAAGAATGAATGATCAATAAAACAAAAATGGAGAGAATATATTAACACTTCATCTAAATTAGCGGTCTTGTTTTGAATCTTACTTAAGTAATATAAAAACCGATTCATTAAGAAAATATTTAACCAGACTACGACTGAGTTCTCATAATTTGGCTATTGAAACTGGAAGACAGAACAATATAATTGCAGAAAACAGATTATGTATTTACTGCAACCAAGGCCTAGTTGAATCGGAATTTCATTTTATTCTTATATATCCAAAATATAGAGATGTACGTGCTATATATTTGTCTAAATTTATGTCATTCCCTACCATAAATAAATTTCTTTATTTAATGAGATCAGACTTTTGACAGATACAATTAAATTTAGCAAAATATATTAAAAGAGCTATGGATAGTAGGTTTTAATTTTTTTCATGTTAATATATATATATATATATATATATATATATATATATATATATATATATATATATATATATTTCAGATGAGATAAACTAAATGTAAGGTATTATTCAAGTACAATGAAAGTTATATTAATTACGAATGTATTGATGCTATGTTTTTGCATGCACTTCATATATATTTATGCTGGCCAAAGGCAATGTGTGTTGCCGATTTGCCCTGAATAAAGTTGAGTTAAGTTGAGTTTGAGTTGAGTTATGATATGCATACTGCTTCTCTGTCTCTCCCTCTTCCCCATGTCGACCTAATTCCACAACTGAAAATGTATGTAAATGATGCGATTTATAGGTAATTAACTATATCAAATATAAGTTCGGCAGTTCACTTTTCACTAATTTCCTGCTTAACTACCTACAGAGTCATTTTACGGTTTCATTCAATATGATAAACATAACGAATTACTTATCACAATGCAGAAGTTTATTAGTTCGTTGCCCAGGCCGACCTCTAGAGTGTTAACAAGCCAAATTGTTGACGACGAGATAAGCGATAAGTAGGTCATGACCTACACGTATAACAAATCCATCATTGAAATAAAAACTAATCTCCAATCTCCTGACTAATTACTTGAAAACATTGTCAATCACACGCGAAACTATTACAATCACTTAGCATATATTCAATACCCTCAAACACTTGCATAGAAAATAAACGCGCACTGAAATTTATTTCAGTCATTATCTTACTTTTGACTACAATACTACTTACACATGCGCAAACGGAAGTTAAAACTTATTTTAATTGGACATATTAATAAATATTCATGACTAATTAACAGTAATATTTATATAGTACTGGATACCGTCCAGAAATATCTGAGCATGTTCATATCATTAATGTTTTTACTACGCGGATCTATTTGCACGGAAGCACAGTTCTTTGTGTTTAGGTGAATTCTAAGGTCTAGATAAATATAGAGACATGTGCAAGCTAATGACGCCACAGTCTCTATTTATATATTGTTCATTCATGTTACGCCAGTCGGAAATCCTCGAGATATTCCGATTGTTGACTCACACATTGTCTTCTCATGTGCAGGTGACATTGATTCCTACTGCAAAGCTCACCCGGGTCTAATCAAGTCGCACGACACAAACTGTGCCCAGTACTACAACTGTTCGAACCCAAAGAGTCGCCTTGGCCACCACGTGGAAGAATGTAACTATCCGGACCTCTTCTCAACGGTCACTCTACACTGCGAACCTTTTCAGACAGTCCCCTGTGGAACACGGCACGAGCCTATGCCTCCATGTAAGGTTATTGCGGTTGTTGTCTAGAGGTAGAAGTAGAAATTGTTGTACATGTAGTTAAAAAAAGCAGTAAAAGTAAGAAAAAGTGGCCACGGTGACTAAAAGTTTAAAGAATCCTAAGTCCTATCATAAATATAAAAAAATAACATTCACGGTATATAAGTAAAATTACACCACATATTATATATGTACTGTACTTATAGCTGAAGAAAAACTTTTTTTAATTTTATATTTTTTAATTCGAACGACAATGGATGAAAAAGAAAAGAAGTTAAAAAAATTTTAAGAAGTATGTGTGGAATTTTCACATAAGGAAAGGACATTCGTACAGTACAAACGGACCATATCCCAAATCAGCTGATAATTCCACAATATATTGACATATATATTATTATACCAAATCTTGTTTCATCGAAAGGTGAGTACCTCCAAAACCGGTGTAATGGATTAGACCCGAGTTGTGTCTCCTGTGACGACAGGTTACCCAGCTGTGTTGGACTGCCAGATGGCTCGAATGCAGTCCCACAGAAAGAGTGGCAGGCTGATTACGTCGTCTGCTACCAGAACCGAACTATGAGTGTCAAACATTGTGGGACAGGCTACTTCCACCCGACCTTGAGAGTGTGCACTGAAGCAGTTCCAAGGGGTATTTCAATACATTTGTTTGTTATTTGATTTGTTTGTTTGTTGTTACTGTTTCGCACCGTTAATATGCTAGTATTTACTACTGAATGAAGTAAACTGGGAAGCGCATGCGCAAAGCAGACACTAAGAGCCAGAACTAGAACCGTTTAGAAAATTATTTGCGTGTCATTTTTATCTCGACTATTCGAAGAATAAGGAGCGTCGGCGTCGCCGTAACGGTTAAGTTTTTTGTACCACCTTTTTTTCACTGAATCCCTAAAGGTATTTTTTGATACTTGGAATTCTTGTATATGACCACCACCCAAATCTGGAGGCAAGAGGGGATAAAACAATCATGGTTTTTGACCAAATTATGGCCCTTTTTCGACTTAGAATCTTGGTTGTGTTTTCCGTACCACCTCACTTTCTCACTGAACCCCTTAAGGTAAACTTAGACGTGTATATAACTACTATTCCTACCTATAGGCAAGAGGGGATAAACCTGTCATGGATTTCGACTATATTATGCCCCCTTTTCGACTCTCGGTTAAAGTTTTTGTACGACACTTTTAAGTCTCCCAAACGATGTTTGGAAACTCAGTTTTATTACTCCGTTTCTTCTCCATTCTTCCTCCGGCAACTTTGTACGGGCCATATCTCGGAGGCCGCTCGACTTATCTTTACAAAACTTCACACCCTTAAAGTCCTCAATGAGTTGTGATGCTGTCCTGGTTTTTGTAAATTGGGGTCCCTAGGGGTCAGGCCACACCCTCTCAAAGTTGGATTTTTGCATAAAAATATACTTTGGTTAGTTATGTGAAATGTCCAACCCTGAATCATATAATTTTTGTTCCTAAAATGAGAAGATCGAATAGTACTACTTTTGATTCTAAATTTTACTTATGACTTTATATCTTAAAAACTGTTCAGATCCCCACCCCTAAAGCATATATATTCTTGTTCCTCTTGATGAGATGGATTGAACGGTACTTCTTTTATGTTCACATGGGTCACCAAGAGGTCAGGCCCACCCTTTAATTTTACTTATGACCTTATATCTCAAAAACAGTTCATCATAATCAGATGGATTGAATGATACTTTATCATTGTCTAAGGAGAAACTTCGTAAACTTTTTATACTTGCTTACTTTTTCATTGACCCCTTTGAGATATTGCCTTAAAGCTTTGAATACATGTTTATATCCTTTGTTTACCTTTTGATAATACAATGATTCTTATTTTGCCTTTAACTGTAATATTTTTCCATATTGACAAGCATTTGAATAGTCGAGCGACCTGTCTTACTGACAGCTTTTCTTAATTGTATAGTCATGTAATGTTTTTAAAAAATTAAAAATAAAAACGTATACCATCTGTATATTTTTGTAATCAGCATTTAATCTCATTTCCTTGCAGGCGATATACCTGACTTCTGCACAAACAACCCATCCGCCATTGTTCCGGCAGACGACAACTGTGCTCAATATTATAACTGCTCACAAAAGACAAATTCTATTGGCGCATTTATCGCTGAGTGCAAGTATCCAGATCTTTTCTCTACTGCCCTGATGGCGTGCTCAGCTTTCACGCGGACGTTGTGTGACAGGCGTCCGGAACCCCTGGCGCCATGTAAGTGACTTCGATACACAGTTCTGAAAACTTATGAAATTGCAGCTGACTCAAGAAGCGCTTATTAGCACGACTTCCAACCTCGTTTTGAATTCCGTCGATACTTTATATTGATACGCATATTGATAACAGGAGGGCCATGATGTCCCTGAATCACTCACCTGATTATAAATGAGCAACATGTGTTGCATTTTTCGTATTGTCTAAAAATGCCACAATGCAATTCGATCAAGAAATGGGTTATGACAGAAAGAACCTGTCCAAGATTTTATGGAGACAAACATTTTGACCAAGTTTCATGGGGGAAAAATTGTGGCTTCTAGAGTGTTAACAAGGTTTTTCAAAGATTTTACCTCCTGACCTACTTTTGACCCTACATGACCCAAATTCGAACTTGTCCAAGATTTTATGGAAACAAATATTTTGACTAAGTTTCATGAAGATTCTGTCAAAAATGTGGCCTTTATAGTGTTCACAAGGTTTTTCAAAGATTTGACCGCGTGACCTACTTTTTGACCACACATTACCCAATTTCGAACTTGTCCAATATTTAATGGAAGCAATTATTCTGACCAAGTTTCATAAAAAATTGGCCAAAATGTGGCCTCTAGACTGTAAACAAAGCTTTTTCTGAGATTTGACCTGATGACCTACTTTTTCACCCCACATGACCAAATTTCGAACTGTTCCAAGATTTTATGGAGAAAATAAAAAACAGTCTGACCAAGTTTCATGAATATTTGGCAAAAAGTGTGGCCTCTAGAGTATAAACAAGGTTTTTCTGTGATTTGACCTCATGTTCTTCTTTTTGATCCCACATGACCCAAATTCAAGCTTGTCCAAGATTTTATGGAAACAAATATTCTGACCAAGTTTCATGAAGATTGGGGTAAAAATGTAGCCTCTAGAGGGTAAACAAGGTCTTTCAAAGATTTGAACTCGTGACCTACTTTTTCACCCCACATGACCAAATTTCGAACTGTTCGAACTGAGATTTTATGGAAACAAATATTCTGACCCAAGTTTCATGAAGATTTGGCAAAAAATGTGGCCCCTAGAATGTTAACAAGGTTTTTCTGAGATTTGACCTCATCACCTACTTTTTGACCCCACATGACCCAATTTCAAACTTGTCCAATATTTTATGGAAACGATCATTCTGACCAAGTTTCATAAAGATTGGGGATAAAAATGTGGCCTCTAGAGTATAAACAAGGTTTTTCTGTGATTTGACCTCGTGACCTACTTTTTGGCCTCTCTAGTGTTAACAAGCCAAATTGTTGACGACGAACGACGGACGAAGGGCGATCACAAAAGCTCACTTTGAGCACGTTGTGCTTAAGTGAGCTAAAAACGTATGTCCACGGCCTTATACGAATATATACGAATTTTGGCCCAATGTTAATTTTACGATGCATTTTTACGCAGGATGTATTTGTGATTTCTTTTGCACTTAAAGGCCAATACGAGCATAACTTGTGCCCAAAATCAGACCCCACGTGCATCCCGTGCCAAGACCGCTTGCCCAGCTGTGTTGGGCTCAATGACGGGGCTCAAGCGCACCCAAGTTACACGTGGGAGGGCACGTTCGTCGAGTGCTTCATGGACCGCACCATGGCAACGCGACATTGCCAATCAGAGGAATATTATCACCCACGCCTGCACCAGTGTCGCTCCGATGTTATCCCAGGTATGTTGTTGTTATCGTGCTGTAGTTTACACAGTTACATAACAAATCTTTAGTCATATAGGGACGTCCACTAATAATAAACAGAGGAATCCAAGTAGAACCTTTGACCGGCGGGGGGGGGGGGGGGCCTTTCTGAAATTAAAATTTCGAGTGACCCTGCAAAGACCTGAACGCAAAGCGGTGAGGGGCTTAGTGATAGTAACATCGGCGACTATTACAACCCGGCCAGGGAGGTCTCTCCTACTGTAATCTGTACTCCATGCATTTTTCTGTCATTGTTTGTCACTTAGGTCGATGGCATTAAAGATTAAATGAAATTAAACTTTGTTTCATTTATCAATGATTAGGTCGGTGGTTCTAGACGGATGTCTATGTACTCTAGGGGTCTTCTACTTTAATTGGCTAGACGTTGCAACTAAAATACTATCACGGCGACGGTAAACTCAAAACTATATCCGCAATAAGTTTCAATAAAGCATTGATATGGTTTATCGTTTTCGTATTGCAGTGGACATCAAAGACTACTGTCAGGTGCACGTGACGTCAGTGGTAGCCAACCCTGATAACTGCGCTGTGTTCTACAACTGCTCGTCGCCTAGCAACGGCTTCACAACAGAATGCAAGTACCCGGATCTCTATGACGACAGCACGAAACGATGCACAAACTTTGAATCAGTGTCTTGTGGCCGTAGACCTGAACCAAGAGACCCTTGTACGTTTTCATCATATTTGTCTTTATCTTTTTA
The DNA here is from genome assembly GCA_021229015.1 of Solen grandis. NCBI lineage: Eukaryota > Metazoa > Mollusca > Bivalvia > Adapedonta > Solenidae > Solen > Solen grandis. Next base: position 29,971 of record JAIFHC010000589.1, on the reverse strand, counting down.
ATATGAAACTAGTTTCAATGTGATTTTTATCCTTGGTAGGGCCTGAAATTATCTGCCGAAAATATTAACTGAACTTATATATGATTTTCATGCTTTTGCTCAAACTATGGCTTTTTAATTCTGCCGATATAAGTATGATAATTAATTTGAACCTGAAGTTGTTCAAACGCAATGTTCGAGATTCATAGCCAGAACTTTTCGTCTAGAAAAAGCATGGTCATACCAGGACCATAATTATATTCCATTGCAGTTTCATAATATCATTTTCACTCGCGTGTATGGAAATGTATATATATTTGCCCCCCCCCCCCCTTCAAATTTGGTTTACAATGAAGGAAGTAACCACTGTGTGAAGTATTATATGCATACGCACTTGTTATCTCCCTTATGTCGCAGGTCAATATGAACAGAACCAGTGCGACTCTAACGACGCTGGTTGTACACCATGTAACAGCCGACTGCCTAGTTGTGTCGGACTAAGTGACGGGGACCACGCCTTCCCTGGTCGTCAATGGCATCCAGATTATATCACATGCTACAAGAACAGAACAGTGGATGTGAAAAAGTGTCCCAGTGGCTTCTTTAACCCCGCTCTGCAGAGTTGTGACGTCACGGTTAACAAAGGTTAATCATCAATACAAAATAAAACATTTATTAATAAATAAATGTATGCTCATAGATCTAACAGGACAAAACTACAACTTCTATATTATAAATTACAATATGCTTTATTTTCATATTGAGAGAAAATTTAAAGAAAACTATCACACACATTACAAATACATATGTGTGCAACCACATATACTTCAGTGGCCGAGCGGTTACAGTCATGGACTACAAATCTCTCAGCCCCTCACCGCTGTGGGTTCGAATCCCGGTAGGGACTTCGGATTTTTCATGTGAGGAAGCCTTCCAGCTGGCTTGCGGTAGGTCGGTGGTTCTACCCGGGTACCTCTGTGTACTCGGGGTCTTCCTCCACCTGTAATTAGCTGGACGTCGCTATATGATTGAAATACTATCGCAGCGACGGTAAACCCCAATACAACAACAACAACATATACTTCAATACATTTATATGCTTTCATATAAACGTAAACGTTTTGGGATATATATGAAAATATTAAATTTTGGTCCGTTTGTTGAATCAATGAAATCAATTGATACTACTAAATTGTGAGTGCAGAAAAGACTCGATACCATAGAGAAAGGTTTTTAGGTTTACACCTGTTACATACTTTTTACAAATTTTAATTTAAAAGCATCTGACGCTGATGTATATACAATTTATCGTTTAAGATTTAATGTGATGCCTTTTGGACTTTTGTTTTAACAAACACACTGGCATGCAGTTCAAATAAAGATATTTGTTTGACAGTTTACTGGAATGCAGCTTTGGAAAAATAAATAAAATATTCCAATTAATTGCCAAACAAGTGTCAGAAGTATTTATTTGAATGTTCTATTTATTTTTCATAGCCAACATCCCAAGCTATTGTACCGCCCACCCAGCGGCTGTGCTGCCACACCCTGACAATTGCGCCCACTATGTAAACTGCTCAGCCTCTACCGCCCAGGTCATCATGATGGACGAGTGCCAGTACCCAGACTTGTTCTCTACTACCACCATGTCCTGCAGGAAATTCAACACCGTAGACTGTGACACGAGAAAGGAACCCAAAGCACCATGTAAGTCAATCGGGTTTGCCTACTGGCTCGGTAATGCACAGTATAGAATTGCTGAATTCATAGGGACATAAGCAAAATGTGTTCACCTACCGACACTTTATAAATTATATATAAACGTTTAAACTTAATTCTCACAACTTTTATAAATCACTATTGATGGTTCGGATGACGGCGTATGTGGTCATTTTCGTGGGAGGAAACCGAAAACACACGTGTCTGGTCAGGCACCTAACGTATCCTCTCCCAAATGTAACCAAGAATTGAACCCGAGACGCATTGTCGAGAAGCATAAGCATCTCCCACTACACTACGAGAAATGTTAGTATCTGATAAATTATAGCATACACCATAGGACATAAAATGTTCCTTTTGATAAAGTTTCCTAATCGCTTTCAGTAACGTCGCCTTGAATAAATCGGGTTTAAAAATTACAACTAAAGTTAATTAACGTGAAATGGATCAAAATGTTGACATGTCATATAATTTGGCTCTCCAATGAGAGCTCAAAAGACACATAAAAAAGAGAAAATGGCAATATTGAAGATAAAAGGAAAAGCACTAGAATAGCAAATAGAATATCAGATTTTTTTTGTCGTATCATGTAGTCATAGAAACCGATTTTCACTCAATATTTCCTTTTAATAACACTGCATTCGATTCTTTATGCTTGTGAATTTCCTCCTACAATCCATTGCTAAAAGTTTTTACATTTTCAGGCGAATACAATCAAAATCTTTGCCCTCCCGGAGACTCAAGTTGCCTCCCCTGTCCAAGTCGCCTGCCGAGCTGTGTGGGCACCGCGGATGGTGCCCGGCCTTTTACAGGGCGCGAATGGACAGAAAACTACATAGAATGCTACAAAGATAGGACAATGGCTGTGGACAAATGTCCCACAGGCTCAATCTTCGATGCCTACCAAGAGTCCTGTGTTTCAAGAATTGATAAAAGTAAATAAAAAAAAAAATGTACTTGGTGCAAAATAATACTTGTTTTCATAAATCTGCTAATAACACGCCAAGTCTTTCGCGTTTTACAAACTATTAAAGCAAATACATGTATCTAACTGAATTATGTACATTTTAACTTATTGACAATTTTTTGTTGAGAGATAATAATATTAGGTATCTTTATTTCGTGGAAGAAAATTTCGCCCCAAAGTATTTAAGTATTACTTAGCGCTAAATATTGCTAGTGGTATTGGGACTGGTAGCTTTATAAATTTGAAAATAAACACCACATTAAAATTTATAATATAACCAAGTAAAATTTTATTTACAAAGACTTAAAATTTACCTTTGAGAAGCTGCAAATTAATCAATTATGAAATGTGTAAACACACATTTTTACTTGATTTATGTTTTTCTATCTTTAATGTGTTCCTTCTTTTAAAATCGTTTCCATGAGAAATTAATTGTATGTTTTGTAAAAAAAATAAATTCAATTTAAAACGCAATTGTCTAATAATAGGAAGTAAACGTAGTAATTAATCAGATCCCTTTTTCATTTCCTGACCTAACCTCAAAATAACACAGAGCAGTTGTTAACAGAAAATGACTCGGTGTATCTTAATACATATTCGGTGCACATTTATTTCAGATCGTTTTGTTGACACCTGACAATTAAGACGTTTGTATCACTTTTTGATCATCCGATTTAGTAATACATCTATTTGTAAATATCGGCTGACCCACACCGATAACCCGCCAAATCCTACGGTCTTATATCTTGTATTTTAATAAACATTCATCAAAGCTTTTAACAAAGAAGAGAAAAGAAAGTACCGGTTGACTACGAGTTGAAAAGAGAAAATTTTAAGCAAGTAAATGGCAGGATTAAGGCTGCATTTGAACAGAGATTAAGAAGTTTAACTATCCTCTAGTTCTAGAAGTTCATTTTCTGTGTTAAACTGGTATTATGTGTCACGTTTAGTTTAAACTTATTTATTTTACGTCGATTGGGAAACAAGTTCTTACAACTTATACTAATCCCTCTCGACGGTTCCTGGGTTGGACCAGTACGTTGCGCCTTGGAAGGTCATGAGGAATACTTGCCCCTAACGGGGTTCGAACCCATAACCTTCGGATACGTTACCAATGGACCACGGCGCCCTTATGTCATGTTTGTAGCGGGTGATATTTGCTTTGCCTGACCAGTTCTATTACTCGTACCTTTATTTGTGCACATTTCATCAATATATAATAAGAAACATACTATCACAATAAAACCACATATGGCATATTGCTTAGACACTATCATATATAAATAATTATTTGTATTTTTATAACCTCCTAAATGCCCTTTACTTTACCAATATGATTAAAAATATTTAGATTAAACATTAAAATAAAGCCACATACTATGGTGTTTATATCATTTGTATCACATTGATGAAACAGTAAAGTGTGACAGCAATTAGCTCAAGTGATATGTGGGTTGGCCTGTTTACCCCGAATATTTTATAGAGAGACAATTTGTGTAATAAACTGCTCATTATAATGTATCTTTTTAAATTTCATATTCCCTGATATATATTTTCCTTTTCTATAAAATGTTGGATTTTTCTTTAATTACCACCTTTAATGGTTATGACGCGATTATTTTGTTACATAATTATATACAGTACACACGATTTGATTTGATGATGGTACTCTCACAGTAACAACGTAAAGTCAGTATATCAAACAGTTTAAAAATGCATAAATGAAATACGTGTACGTGAAATTATAATACCACATGTACACAATACAATTACATGTTTACTGACCATATAAATTTGAATCTCTATACATTGACGAAAATGAATATTTGTGTAGCTAGAACTTTATGTAATACCCCGATATACGTAATAAGTGTGTAGAAAATGCAATGTACCGCAAATCGCGATTTCCGAACTTTTCATCTCCCATCGGTACTCGAAATACCGAAGTTCTACTGTACATGTTTATTTTAATGTTAAGAATAAAACCAGTATAAATCCCAATGACGAGCGCCCCATTTACCGATTTTTCTTCTTTCAGACGCAATCCATTCCTTCTGTCAGTACAACCCAATCTCTGTTAAGGAACACCCTGACAACTGCGGCCAGTATTTCAAATGTTCGAACCCCACTTCCCCGCTGGGGCCGTACTTGATGGAATGCCCCTACCCACAACTGTTCTCACTCACCCTGTTACACTGCGTGGATTTCCAGACGGCTACATGTGGACAGAAAACGGAACCCAAAGCTCCTTGTACGTACCTTGTTGTGACCAGTCACTGTATCCGAATGGTTTGTGTATACGTCCCGTAACCAGAAAGTCGGGGTTTGATCCCGGCTACGACATATCAATAGTCCTTAAAATGATACAAGTATAGCTCCCTTGTACTTAGTGCTAGTTGCAGGTCTGGTGGAGCCAGTGTCAGGATAATTTGACTAGTCGTAGTATCATGTCATATGCCTTAAACATGATATTGCACCGAGTCAGCACTTACTAGATTTCGTTGAAATTAAATTTCGTTCACATTGATTTTGTATTTAAGGGGTATTCGTTGGCACAAATTTATGCCTGGATTCACGGTCTATGTAAGTACTGGACCTTTCCAGAAACCATCGGTAACGATTAATATAAGTTGTAAGGGCTTGTTTCCAAATCGATATAAAAAATGTGTTTAAAAAAGACGTTGACAAGTATTAATTCAGTGGATTGACGTAATTTCTTTTCGAAAAGCTTTGTTTTGTATATTTTATTCTCTTGCTGATGTAATAATGGTTGTTCTAAATAAATTATTTCATTTTATTCTTTTTTTGCTACTTAAACAGTACCATATGTTTATATTATATGTCAAAATCCAAATTGCAAATGACCTTAATGCACTTCTTTTACTCCAATGAAGAACACATCATACATTATTTTTATAACAAATGTACATACATTGCTGAAATATACATACATTGCTGAAATATACACAATTTGAATGGCAGAATAATTTCATGAACTAGAATTTTTACACATGCATATCAAACAAAGTTAGTAAATAATACCATTTTAATTTATCTTTGATAAACAACAACAACCAAACAAAATTAATCTACACAGTTTACGTGTTCAAACGAATCTAAAACTTTTCAAACCCTATCATTGAATTGTCCTTCAAATAATGTTCAGACTTAAATTCTATAACCATGATCTAAGACTAGAATATACTTTTCTTACATAAAAAAAACTATATTACAAGTTAGACTTTTAAATTGTCACTTTTAAATTTCACATAGAAACACTTTCCCACAAATATAGCAAAATGTAGCTCAAAATGGAATTTCTATAAGTAGCTATATCTAGGATATCAATGCGCATTTAACTTTGACTTAAATAAGTCATTTTTAGTGTAAAACTGAATTATATGTATTTCATTTTTGTTTAAAAAAAAGTTTAAACGTTATTTCTTTTGTACAACGATTGGACAGAAAGGAACATCGCTTATGAAAATCTTCTCGTTGACACCGCTGGTGGCATTGGCGTAATTCTTAATGTGGGAGATAACCCACGTGTTCGAACGGGCGGCCCATGTCCTTTCACATTTAACATCGGACTGACCTGGAATCGAACCCAGGTTACAATGGTGAATAGTTAATCCGTCAACTACTACGCTATCCTGACACCCCGTATTTTAATTTATTTGTTTGATCAAAAGCATTTTAATCCAACATTTTTAACATGTATGAAAAGTCATATAATTCATACATGTTAACATTTTTGTCTAATGTCCACTAAATATTAATTCAAATGCCTTAAGTTTTAGATGAAAACAAGCAAAAGAACTTGTTCCTATGTACATTCTTGCCATTTTTAATAACTTAGAAAATAATTTTGTATCTTTCTTGAAGAAGATGCCTTGAACATAAAAAATATATTTTCAACAAAAATAACGTCGATTCGATCCTTGACCCCGACATTATAATGATATTGGTATAGCTTCCTTATGCTTGGCGTTGGACTGGTGCCAAGATAATGCGACTGGGTGTGGTATCCTGTCATTTGTCTACGGTGTAATATTGAAGTGAGGTTGTCTCATGTAGACACAGTCCCAAGATGACTTCAGTACTGTCGGTAGGACGCTAAACCCAGACCAATGTACACACATCAAACTATTATCAGCAAAATGAAAATTTGTGGCTCATTTTTTTATCTTATGAGAATCAAAACTTAAACGACAGTACTTTGCATTTATGAACATAATAAATGAAGACGATAAAAAAGTATAATGCAATGCCCCATCCTCTATTTCAAACTGAATATATGTATACAAATGATTTTGATGGTTCATAACATTTCAGGTGATTACCTGCGCAACCTATGTCCGCCGAATGACCCTTCCTGTCTCCCGTGTTCGAGCCGTCTGCCAAGCTGTGTTGGCCTTCCAGATGGTTCCCAACCCTTCCCGGGACGGTCATGGGAACCAGACTACGTCACATGTTTCAAAGACAGAACTATTGCTACTGAAAAATGCCCGTCTGGGTTCTTCAATCCATCTCTGAAAGCCTGCGTTGAGACAGTCACAAAGCGTGAGTAGTAATGCTGTTTGTCCGTTTGATCTGGAGTTTTCAAAGAAATAAAGTCTGATTCAAAGAGTGTTCTCTCTGAAGGCATTCCGCGAACGTTATGAATATATGTACAGTATATAGACGATATATGTAACAGTACCTTAACGCAATGGGAAATGTCATATCAAAACTGTTAAACACATACGTGTTTAAAAGAGAACAAAAATATTTGCAAAAATGCATGTTTAATTCAACATGAACTTTAACATCAACGGACAAAGGTCAAGTTTGATCTGTAAAAGCAAGTCATAGCGAATGTTAATGGCGGACAAAATCCAGTCGCTGCTAGAGTGCGTACATAAGAAATATATACAGTAGATCTATATCATTCTGATGAAACTTGCGGGAAAACGAGATGCATTCGTGATGATTTCGTACGTTTACTTTATATCTTGATATATTTTATTATAACCCCAGATACGAAGTATATGGGGACTATATTGCTGTCACGTCGGTCGGTCCGTCTGTAGACGAGACTTGTCCACCCTATTTTTCGGCTGCATTTGGTCGGATTTTGATCAAACTTTACAAGATTGATAATTACCAAGCACAGTTTCACATATCGTTGGCACGTCGTGATTTGCTTGATTTTAAATGAGTTACGGCTCTTTGTCTGAAATAAGAAAAATTCGTGCTGTTTCTCAGCTACCTTTGTTCGGATTTTGATTTTAATTCACAGCATTAATAAGTACCAAGCCAAGTCGCGCATCACGATTCGCTTTATTAGCTCGACTATACGAAGGATATGAGAGCTATTGTAGTCACCCATGCGTCGGCGTTTGCGTTGCAGCTTTTGGTTAAAGTCTTGCATGCAAGTTACAATCAACCTTATATCTCAGTAACCATTTATGGTATTGACTTAAAAGTTTATGAATATGTCCAGGAGCATCAGACAACCAAGATAGATAACTCTTGACTGAATTTAATATAATTATGGCCCCATTTTAAATTATAAATTTTGGTTAAAGTTTTGCATGCAAGGTACTTTCATGTTTTTATCTCAGTATCCAGGCATGCGATTGAATTGAAACATGTTTAATACGTTTAGGGGTATCATACTATCAATGAAGATAACTCTTGGTGGAATATATTATAAGTTATGGCCCCATTTCAAATTATAAATTTTGGTTAAAGTTTTGCATGCAAAGAATTGCATGCTTATATTTCAGTAACCAGGCGTGGGTTAGACGGTTTGGTTAAAGTTTTGCATGCAAGCTACAGTCCAGCTTATATGTATATAAATTGTTTATTTTATTGACTAGAAAGTTGAGGAATGTGTTGAGGGCATACGAAAACCAAGGAGGATAACTCTTAGACTGAATTTTATACAAATTATGGCCCTTTCCTATATTGGATACTTTGTTAAAGTTTTGCATGCACAGTGTTATTATGCGTATGTCTCGGTAATTAGGCATGAGATTGATTTTAGACTTCATAAACCTATTTAGGAGTATTAGACTATCAAGGTATATCATTTTTGACAGTTATTATATACAGGGTATATGAAGGGCAAAGCTTTAAATAGATTTCATTTGATTTACCGACAAGCATTCCGAATATTCGAGCGTGCTGTCCTCTGACAGCTATTGTTTTAAAAGAGTTACTGTGACAAAGTGATATTTGGTGGGGGTATTCATCATGAAGAATGTGAAATCCTCTAAACGAGCAAATACAGGGCTTTACGTAGGTTCAGGGTAACAAATGATGCCACAGATCTTGTTCTTTATAAAGAAAGAAAAAATGTCTATAAGAAAACATTGCGTCAGAAAAAGAATAACTTCGACGAGAGAGAAAGAACAAAACTAATCGATTGTTGTAAAAATATAAATATGCTATGGAAAATGCTTAAGAAATCGCGAACAAATCCATGTGTTATTGGCTCTAATATTAAAGAGAATGAGTGGTTTAACTATTTTAGAAATGTATTGTTTGTCGAAAACGCTGATCCTATTGTTATAAATAATAATAATTTGGAGGATAGTTTTTAAATACTGAAATAACCGTAGATGAAGTTAAAAATTCGATGCTAAACTGAGTACGGGTAAGAGTCCAGGCAATGATGGTTTGAATTCTGAATTTTATAAAAGCACAGCTGATATTATTGGCCCTCTATTGTGCCATTTATTCAACAATATTTTCCATAGTGGAGTATTCCTTTATTCATGGGGTGAGAGCATAATATGTCCTATTTATAAATCTGGACCTCAGCAGGACCCAAACAACTACAGAGCCATATCTATTACAACAACAATGTACAAAATATTTTCAAATATAATAAATTCAAGATTGTATATGTGGGCAGAAAATAATGAGAAGATCGACGAGGCTCAAGCTGGTTTTAGAAATGGGTACTCAGCCGTTGATAATGTATTTTGTCTACAGGCCATGGTCCAAAAATATTTATCTAGAAATGGTGGTCGTTTTTATTGTTGTATGTATAATTTGAAAGCATATGTAAGGACATCATCCGGCAAAGTAACTGAATACTTCCCATGTAATATTGGAACCAGGCAGGGGGATATCAGCAGTCCGATAATTTTTTCACAATTCATTGACCAATTAGCCTCTCTACTTCGTGAGAATTGTACTACTGGTATTTTCATTGACAATAGTATACCTGATATATTGTGTCTCATGTTTGCAGATGATATTGCTAATTGTGCGGAGACTGTTTTTAGACTACAGCAACAACTTAATGTCATTGATCGATTCTGTATGTTAACAGGTATGAGGTAAATCTAAGTAAAACTGAGATAATTGTTTTTAGAAATGCTGGATCATTAAGAATTAATGAAAGATGGACTTTCAGAGGTCGTGAGGTAAAAATTACATCAGTGTATAAATGTATGGGTCTTTTATTTACACATACATTATCTTGGATACCTGTTCAAAAAAAAATCTGTATTTGTTGTGTATAACTATCAACGACAATACGGTCATTTTAATATCAAACAGTTATTCCAATTATTTGATGCTATGGTAAAACCAGTACTGTGCTATGGGTCACGGGTTTGGGGATATAAATACTGTCCTGATATAGAAACTATTCAACTTAATTTTTGTAAGAAATATTTGGGTGTTAAAAGTGCAACAAATAATTGTATTGTTTTGGGAGAATGTGGTAGATTACCCTTGTGTGTTACATATTTTTCTAATTGTATTAAGTACTGGTGTAAATTGATACAAATGGCCAACCGTAGATATCCTAAACGTTGTTATTACATGTTGAAATCTCTTGACAATGTCGGTAGAACTACTTGGGCTACTCATGTAAAAAGTATGTTATTTCTGTATGGGATTGGGTTTGTATGGATTTCCCATGATATCGGAGATATTGATAGTTTCATTAATTCTTTTAGACAAAGAGTCATAGATTGTGAAACACAAAATTGGAGTCAACTATTACAGGAATCTAGTAGATGTCATTATTATAAATATTTCAAAACATTATTAAATACTGAGAGATACCTTATTACCAGTAAAATACAGATTAGCTTTTTCTCGCTTTCGATGTTCTAGGCATAACTTACATGTAGAAATTGGCAGACACAATACTATTTCTTTTGATTTACGCGTCTGCAAATATTGTAAGGAAATCTATAATTCAAATGTTGTGGAATGTGAATATCATGTATTTTTTCATTGTGGGAAATATACAGATCTACGAAATCAGTATCTACTGAACTGGTACGATTCAGCTAGAAATTTAGAAGGATTTTATAATATCCTTAGTTCAACTGATGCTGATGTTATATATAGAACAGCGTTATATATTTATAAATTGCTGAACTTTTCTGGTTTATAAAAATCACTTAAAATATTCATACGTGATTATCACCGCCTTGTCTAAATTATGTATTAATTTTCATCTCATCTAAATTAGAATTGGTTTTGATGGTATGAAACATATACATTTTCTGAAATTATATTTAAATGAGAGAAAGGTATATCTTTTGAAATTGTAACATGGAGAAATATAACTTTATATTTATTTCATATTTTGATATATTTATAACAAATATAATGGTGATGATGATGGTTTAATCTGTAGAAGGTGTATGACACAACTTCTTTTGTCTGAAAAATGTTATATCATGACCATATGCTTTGTATTCTGGTGTCGTATAGTGGCCGTATTCAAGACAAGTAGCCTTCTTGGTCTTTATACACTTTATTTAGCATGACAGGTCATGGCCCACTCAGACTGAGTGCTGCCATGTAACGTACGTAGCCCATGGTCGGGACTCGAGGCTCTAACAAGATCTCTCCAGGTATCCCCCCAGATCTGCTCCTAGGTATCCCACATGATCTTTCCTAGGTATCTAACCAGATCTCTCTCTCTCCTAGGTATCTAGCCAGCTCTCATCTAGGTATCTAACTAGCTCTTCTCTCCAGATCTGCTCTCCTAAGTATCTAACCAGCTCTCTGCTTACAAGACCTGACTGACTGATAACGTTGTTTAATTAGGGTCCATCTGCCTGTTCGGCTTTGTGGGCGGACCCCGGGGTGTGACCCATCACCCCTATAAAATAAAATTTTGTGGCTTGAAGTGGGTCAGATTTGGAAGTAAATCTGTAATTCACAGATTTTTGTTGTTTGCCTAAAGTCAAGTTTTTGTTGTCCGAAAAGGTTGGTAATTAACATAGCTAATTTGAGCTGGAGGTGTTAATTACCCTGGAATTGGGATGTGGAAGGGTTTGCTTGTTGCTCATGTGGCCTGTAAAATTGGTCGGCATGTGGGCAAGACCCTTGACCGGTCAGCTTATATATTGGCTGGTTACCAGCCAGCCAGACAGTAAACATGTGTATTATATAATAAGTGTCAACGACAGTCACAACTGAGACAGACGTTGCATAACTAATGCAACGGTCCTGCCAGTAACCATATGTATTACATAACATTGGGCCGGAGGCCTATATTACTTTGAATAAACTCTTTGACTTTGACTTTGACTTCAATGATAGTTCTTGTTTAAAATAATTTAGTTTGATAAGCAATGCACAGCAGATTTCTCTAAAATTGTAGATGAGCTCTCCAATTTATTCATACTTCCTTTAAAGAGTCGAATATATTGTACAAATATGTAATTCCATTCATCTGTATAATGATGAAATGCGTTCGAAAATACATTTATATTAGCATAATGCTTTCATTCTGTATGTTACATCGTGTCATTAAGTAATTTTATCAATTCATTTTATATCATATCATGCTATGCTATCATACCTGTCAAGTCTCACGCATTGAGTGTGAGAATCGCGCATTCGGGGCATGAATCACGCTTTCGCGCCTTTGTTTAAATTTCTCACGCAAGTGCACAAATTAAAGATATTAAATATTTAACTCGGCACTTTTTTGTATCGTACTTCTAGTAAGTTTAAATTGTTTTTTACTGTATATTAACTACGACGTCTACGTTCGGCAAAACTTCAAAGAAATGGACAAAGGCGGGAATTTATTTACATAGAAATATACTTCGCCCTCCATTCCCCCACCAAGGACAACCGCTCCATGGGACTACTTCTCACCCTTGGACTCTAGAAGCCCTTGACAGCTCTGTGCTATGTCATATAGTGTTATGTCATGCCATGTCATTTTTTGTAATGTTATAGCATAGCACTGCATGTTATGCTCAGTCATGTAATGGTATGTCATGGTTACGTATATAATATCATGTCGCGTTATATTTTGTCATATCATGGCCTGTTATGTTATTTTAAGTTATGCTTTTTATGATAGCGAACATCGGGAGCTACTGCAGGGATCACCCATACCAGATACTCAGCGATCCCAGCAGTTGTGCTAGATACTTCAATTGCTCAGACCCAAGTTCGAGCCTTGGCCCCTACCAGGGAGAGTGTTCCTACCCGGACCTGTTCTCCGCCAGCCGGAAGTCGTGTGTCCCCTTTACTAATGCCGACTGTCAGAGTCGTCACGTGCCCAAAGTACCATGTAAGTTTTTTGGTTATGATAATGTAACTGTGGTTGGGTTGGGGTAGGCTCCTGATGGATATTCATTTCTTCATCATTTTATTATGACTTCGCCGTCAATGATAATGCAGCGATGATAAGTCGAATGATTGATTGATTGATTGATTGATTGATTGATTGATTGATTGATTGATTGATTGCGAGCCTTCTTTTAATAAGGGTGCGATTTTGCGATTTGTTCGATGTCCAGCAGGGTATTATAATTATATATAAAAAATTTCCTCATACAAATATCTGTAACAGAACAATTTTTATAAGCTGAAATATTTTCCTATCAAATTTGAATACGATTCATTTGTAGGTGAATATCTAAGAAACCAGTGTCTCCCGTCCGACGGACAGTGCATCCCTTGTTACCAACGTATTCCTTCATGCGACGGGAAAACAGACGGAAACAACCCTTTCCCGGCATCCCCTTGGACAGCTGACTATATCGTCTGCGACAAAAACAGAACGGCCTCCGTTGAGAAATGTAGTCATGGGTACTTTAATCCTAGAACAAAATTATGTGTCGTCACTGTTGATCCCGGTGAGTTGATTGCAAATTGGGCTCTGTTAAAGGCTACTCCGGTATTGATGATCTAATGAACGGTGTGTCACCGATTGATTTAATCTTAAAATATCTACTAGTTCTTATAGACTGACAAAAGAATCGCATACTTTGGCAATGTAGGCCGACTTTAAATGATTTATGCTTAAAGTTATGTAACCTATATAAGAAATGTTGTCGTTGTTTTTGTTTTGTTCTGGTTATTAGTGAATATGAAATATGTTAAGAGAATACCAGAAGAATCCTACTGACATGGGTTATGAGTTTCAAACAATTGATCAGTGACAGCTTTTCATTGTTCGGTAGCTCTGTAAGCCCCAAAAAATTCTGATTCACGAGGCCGGTTGTTAGGCACGTATAACTGTAGAAATGCGCATTTTTACTTTACAGTGGATGCACCGCTTTTCTGCCAGGCGCATCCTGGTAACGTCATCCCAGATCCTACTTCCTGTGCGCGGTACTTCGTCTGCTCAAGTATGTCAAGTGCGCAGATTAGCGCAAAAGAATGCAAATATCCGGACATGTTCTCCAGGGTGACGTTGAAATGCGAGAGATTCCAAAGCGTCGACTGCGCCAACATACCAGAACCGAAGGCGCCTTGTAAGAGTGGTTCCTCTTTCACAAATGTATTTTATTTGCCTGTTTAATCCGTTATTTGTTGATACATCACCTTGAAGTAAGCGGACAACGTTAGAAGATACCGTTCGCCGGTGGGTCTTATTTGCCGAGAGTTCTTTCCTAGGACGTGACTCGAGGGATTAAGTTAATATCAAAGCATTTTAAATAGAACAAAAGGAAGCAGAATTCTAAATAAAAGACCACTTTATTTTATCGCACTTGTTCCCATAGGATGTCAGCTTAAAAGCCTCATTGTGAGTTAAAGAGGATACCGACATGTCTCTAGATTATAAAAAAGGTGATTCTTGTGTAGAATACAATTATTTAGAATTTGTAAATATAAATAAGTATTAATTACAATAGAATTAATGTTTATATTAAATTGATAATTTATACCATAATGTATACCACCGCTTTTCAGAAATGGGAGCTTTATAGGAATAACGCTCGTCACGTCCGGTAACAACCTGTCACGTCAGGACAGATCCCGTCACGCTCTGTCACGTGAAATAAAGACGCATGCTATTAAAACACGCGGAGTGTTAATCATCTTAAGAAAGAAATCCATTTATTTCTTTCATATGTTTTACCCTTTGCCTCATGAACATCCATGCCCAAATTTATGATTTGAAATGTATGATTTATAATTTATGAATACTAATTGACAAAACTTAAAATAGTTTATAAAATTACAGACTTTTTCATTGCCATGCAGACTGTGTGGAATCTAAGCTACAATTTTGTATGAAAAAAACAGAGGAGACCCTGTTCCTATAGGATCTGTGTGATCTGGGTCTGCTCTGTTTGCCAATGTCCCAGAACGAGTCTATATGAAGCACAGGGGTTTGGCACGAAGGGGGGGGGGGGGGGGGGGGTGGGGGGGGGGGGGGGGGGGGGGGGCATAAAATCACTATATATAATAAAAAGCCAACAACTCAGCCATTTATGAAGGTATCTTTGAATACTTTGCACCTATCGCAAGCGTATACATTTATGTAACCAAAAATCACCACTTTTTTACCCATTCAACAATGAAACCCGCAATGCGAAACTAACCCCCGTTTTCCAAAATCTCGACACGCGTTCGTACAGGGTCGCTCATTCGGTCTACCAGTGTAAACAAGCGTTTCTGCGACAAGACAATATAAACCGATGCAATGATTCCATAAAACATATTGATTACTCACATCGGCATGCAGAAACTTCCCTCGGTACAAAGGAAATTCAGCAGAAATCGCAAATTTCAACCGCTGGCCTACTTTCACTTCCATTTAGCCTTTATGCAAATTACGTGACCAGTCACCTAAACTACAGAAGAAAGAGACGTTTTGATTGGTTGCCTACATAAGGTGTGTGGTTCCCCATAATGTGTGGTATACTTCAGGTAAGCCGGGCTGAAGTGTTTTGTAAACTCTGTGACTCCAGTGGGAGATTTTAAAGAAACATTTTAATATTATAAATAACGTTAGAAAAATAACAATTTCTATAAGAATGTCAGTGAATTGGTGAGTTTTAATAAAAAGTCCACCAAATATGATGATTTTATATGTTGAACATGTAAATTCAGAAAAAAAAGACCAAACTCCCGCGAAAATGCCAAATATATATATATATATAGAGAGAGAGAGAGAGAGAGATATAAATATATATATACTGAACTAAAAAAAGAAAAACCTCCTTTTTCAATGTGAAATGGCCATAATGTCTGGAATACTTTTGTCTTGAAATTTTACAGCATTCCTTTAATTATCCATTTTTTTTTCATTTCTGCAGAAATCTCAAAATCTTAAATCTCAATTATGAGATTTAACAAGGACAATATCCCTTGATTTAAGTAAGGGAAAAAATTATTTTCAAAGCAATATCATTCAAAGAGAGAAGTTTCAATATTATCTTTTAAGATATAGATTAGCATTGTTAATGTGAAATTGTTTATTGTCATTTATGAATTTTGAGATTGGAACCTCAACCTCAAGGCATATGAAATTTTATAAACAATTAGATGAATTATTTAATAATAAAATAAACATTAAATTTCCCTTTCCTTTCATTAAATTAATAACACTAAATTTAATTTATTTAATTTAAATAAATACTGAAATAGTCCACTTTGATCCTGTGTTCTTGAAAACAAAAATGACCATTCAGCGCTAATTGTTGAGCTTTTTTTCTGTTGTTCGCATGCGGTAAATACCGGAAATATAGCTTTATTCCGTTTTATGCCTATGCGTTAACGGGCAGATCGGGAACCAGGAAGTTGTTTACCTCTACAACCAATCGCATTCAGCGTAGCATTACTGGTCACGTAATTTGCATAATGGCTAAATGGAAGTGAAAGTAGGTCAACGGTTGAAATTGACGATTTCTGCTGAATTTCTTTTGTGCCGAGGAAAGTTTCTGCATGCTGATGTGAGTAATTAATATGTTTTATGGAATCATTGCATCGGTTTATATTGTCTTGCCGCAGAAACGCTTGTTTACACTGATAGACCGAGTGAGCGACCCTGTACGAAAACGCGTGTCGAGATTTTGGAAAACGGGGGTTAGTTTCGCATTGCGGGTTTCATTGTTGAATGGGTAAAAAAGTGGTGATTTTTGGTTACATAAATGTATACGCTTGCGATAGGTGCAAAGTATTCAAAGATACCTTCATAAATGGCTGAGTTGTTGGCTTTTTCCCGATGAAGGTATGGGTTTAGATCAATCGGAAGTTGTATCCCTTGTATTATATATAGTGATTTTATGCCCCCCCCCCCCCCCTTTCGTGCCAAACCCCTGTGATATGAAGTAAAGGGTTTACTAATACAAACTGTATTCCAGCCATTCCTTCTGAGATATGTTACTTGATCTATACGTATCGTATTCATTTACTGTCTTACATTATGCAGCTTCTTGAAATCATTTAATCATTATACAGTAAATAATTGTACATGTATTAAGATCGAGATAATAGCAATGAAGAAATAAATGCAAATTTTCATCGATCTTTTAATATCCTACAGTCTCATAGGGTTTCGTTCATCTACTTTCTAAATACGCTTCTATGCGTGGTTATATACTATATACAAAATAAAAGTGATTGAATATTTAATTGGTCAATACGAAGCCAAAGCAGTGTATAAATCGATTTTCATAATCTCAAAGTGCCGGGATACATATGCATTTAGATCAAAGGAAAGGATCATTTAAGGAAAAATATTAACTCGTGGCCACGAGATATAAGTAAGAAGAAAAAAAATCGTGGCCACGAGTTAGCTGACCAATCAAATCGCTAGATTATCTCGTTGCCACGAGATAGCGAATTTTTTTTTAATAACTCTTGTTTACGTCACTTGACTCAGGTGATTACCAGCAGAACGTCTGTCCCCCGGGTGACCCTGCCTGTGTACCATGCCCCTCCCGTCTCCCCAGCTGTGTGGGACTTCCGGATGGTAACCACGTGTTCGGGACCCAGCGGTGGTCCAACAAGTACGTTGAGTGCCGCCAGAATCGGACCATGAACATCGTCTCGTGCCCTGGAGGATCATTCTTTGACCCAAACCATCGTCGGTGTACGCAGTCAGTCGATCCAGGTCGGTAATGTTTGGTATGGTAGGTGTAGTGTTTTATGTACAGTACACGGATTTTAGCTCGACTATTCGAAGAATATGAGAGCTGTTGTAGTCGCCCTGGCGTCGGCGTCGGCGCTGGCGTTGTAGCTTTTGGTTAAAATT
This sequence comes from Solen grandis, assembly GCA_021229015.1. Lineage (NCBI taxonomy): Eukaryota > Metazoa > Mollusca > Bivalvia > Adapedonta > Solenidae > Solen > Solen grandis. The sequence continues at coordinate 11,831 of JAIFHC010000589.1, read as the reverse complement.
TGTACATGCAATTTACTATCAACCTTATATATCAAAAACTATTTATGGTATTGACTTGAAAGTTTATAAACATGTTCAGGGGCATCAGAAAACCAAGGTAGATAACTCTTGACTGAATTTAATATGAATTATGGCCCCTTTTTAACTTAGAAATTTTGGTTAAAGTTTTGCATGCAAGATACTCTCATGCTTATTTCTCAGTATCCAGGCATGCGATTGATTTGAAACATCTTTAATATGTTTAGGGGTATCATACTTTCATTGTAGATAACTCTTGATAGAATATGTTACAAATTATGACCCTTTTTTAGCACAGAAATTTTGGTTAAAGTTTTGCATGTATGGTACTTTCATGCTAATATCTCAGTATCCAGGCATGGGATTGATTTGAAACATCTTTAATATGTTTAGGGGTATCATACTTTAAAGGAAGATAACACTTGATGGAATATATTGAAAATTATGACCCCCTTTTAACTTAGAATTTTGGTTAAATTTTTGCATTCAAGACACTATCCAGCTTATATTTCAGAAATTGCTTGTGGAATTCACTAGAAAGTTAAGGAGTGTCTTCAGGGGCATCAGAAAACTCAGGAGGATAACTTTTGGACTGAATTTTATGCAAATTATGGCCCTTTTCTAACTTGGATTTTTGGTTAAAGTTTTGCATGTACTGTGTTATTGTGTCTGAGTAACTAGGCATGGAATTGATTTTAGACATCATAAAAATATTAAGTGGTATCAGACTATCAAGGTATATCATTTCTGACTAATATTATGTACAGTGTATGTGAAGGGAAAGAACTGAAATAAATTTCATTTGATTTACCAATAAGCATTTTGAATAGTCGAGCGCGCTGTCCTCTGACAGCTCTTGTTATGTTTTTGTGTTTGTGGTGTATTGAAGTGTTTTGTGAAGAGCAATGCATTTTAGGGTTTGCAGTGTAGTTTAGTGTTTTGTGAAGAGTAGTGCATTTTAGGGTTTGTAGTGTTATGTTTTGTGAAGAGTAGCACAGTTTGGGGGTTGCAGTAAAGTGTAGTGTTATGTGAAGAGTATTGCCGTTTAGAGGTTGCATTGCATAGTAGTGTTTTTCGAAGAGTTGCGCAGTTTTGGGTTTGCACTGTAGTGTAGTGTTTTGTGAAGAGAAGCGCAATATTTGGTTTTGCACTGTAGTGTAGTGTTTTGTGAAGTGCAGTGCATATTAGGGGTTGCAGTGTAGTTTAGTGTTTAGTGAAGAGTGGCGCGGTTTTAGGTTTGCACTGTAGTGCAGTGTAGTAATTTGTGAAGAGTAGTGTTTTTTGAAGAGTAGTGCAAATTTTAAAAGGCACAATTTTGGGTTTGCAGTGCAGTGTAGAGTTTTGTTATGAGTAGCGCGGTGTAGGAGCTGCAGTGTAGTATATTGTTCTTGTATAGTCTATTAATAAACTTGAAATAGTCTTGTGAAGTGTAGTTTTATCCGCTGTAGTGATGTGTATTTCTATATAATCTAGTATTGTGCAATGCATTGCAGAGCTGTGATGAGGAACAATGCTGTGGCTATACTTTATACTTTAGTGATGAACAAAAGAATAAATCTAAAAATATTAACCTTATATGTGAAATTGTCGCGATTTGGCATGATAAAGCAACATTTGTTGTCATAGACTCGAGCAACGTTCACACTTGATGCTGGTGTTTATATCTTCCAACAGTTGACATACCAGACTTCTGCAAGGCAAACCCCACGGCAATCCGGGCCCACCCAACAAACTGTGCCCAATACTATGACTGTTCTGCCCTGTCCGTGGGTGGGACAGGCCTAAAGGAATGCCCATACCCAGACCTCTTTGATGCCGCTAGTCGCACATGCATGAGATTCACAAACGTTCAGTGCGGGATGAGATACGAACCGAAAACACCATGTAAGTGCTGCTGAATATCTAGAACTATATAGCTTAATGCTAACTGGTGAAATACTGTGTTCATAGAAATCATAACCTGACAGTCAAGTTATTATGCCTATGGTATGTACTATTGTAACACGGCCTAGGTAGTTTTCTGTAGAAAAGTACCATGTTTAAATTGATACCGCACACTTTTTAGGGGGCGGAGTTTCCACCCCATGCATAACTATGAAAAACCATGCAGTTATCCAGATAAACGCACTATAATGGCGGTTATCCAGATAACCGCACTGTAATGGCGGACCATGCAGTTATCCAGATAACCGCACAGTAATGGCGGACACTCGGTTTATCAAATATCGACACAGTATTGTGACCACCCAAAATAATTGTATTCCCGATACGATTCTTTTAGATGGTCCACAGTATTCTTCCATACATAGTGTTCAAATTGACATTATTTCCAGACCATTACATATTTTCTATATTTAACCGTAAACTATTGAAATGAAGTAGACATTAGCAGCGTGGCCATACTACGTTGTATGTTACGTCATTTTCAGCTGTCACAAGTAGCAAATTTTGTCTCGACTCGAGAAGAAAAATGCTTATGCTATTTTTTTTCGTCACCTTTTTTTAATAGGATATAGCGCATTCGACGCCGAAAAATGTGCCTTGCTCATAGGCCCGAATGATCCTTTTGTCAGATGAACAGGATTTCCAAACATTCGGGAAACCCTTCAAAGCACATCATTTATAATGTTCTCCAATTGTTAGAAGCTGACCGGTTTGGTTTCACTGAATTAAGACCTTTTGAAAAAGAAAGATTTTCCACACTGTCGTTCAGATCCGTGGTCAACAACTACACTAATTCAGTACGTCCTTCTCAATTCAAATTTGCGCAACCGTACAAAAGGCGCCAAAATGTGAGGATTTGTATGGAAAGAATTATTTGATTGGTAAAAAGAAATTTTCCTTTCACTGATTGGTCATTTTCACGGGGTTTCTCTTTGATACAACGCTCTATATTTGGGATCATCTGCATAAAAAATCACGAGACCGCCTCTTTTCTACATTTGGCCATGTTACAAGACTTATATTGCACTTGCTTCACTCGTGATCTTGATTAGCCCGCCCACATACATCCGTGCGCATTCGCGAACTCATGTATAGTGTGCAGGTTAATCAAGCTCAACTCGTGAAAGCCATAACGGAGGTCAAAATTTTATTACCAGGTTGCAAATGAGAAATTCGATATCTTGAACACGAGAGCCTTGTTGTTTTAAAATATTTAGAAATTGTATATGGTTTAACTTCTGACGGGGTTAATTAGTGTAAATAATATATTCCCCCCGCAAACGAAGTTTAAGAGAGGGTATATAGAAGTCAGTCTGCTGGTCAGTCTGGTTGTTTGGATGGTCCGTCCATACGTCCGTCAATCTCCCAGATTTTTTTGCGCGAACTATATCTAGATTTCTTTTCTAAGATCAAATTTTGCATATATACATTTATAATGAGGTTTTAGATGAACTTGACGCATTGGTTTTGCGAGTCATCCAAAAATGATGAAGTTAATGAATTGGTTGGACATAGTTACATGGCTGGGTTATGTATCACCTCCATTGATTGTTCCAGTTTCACCTATACTTATTAGTTACATGATTTAGTTATAAACAAACCTAGCGTTTATGCAGACACAGTTTATGTATCCCCGTGTTTACATAGTACAGGACGTTTAGTTGGTGCAAAGAAAAGGACGTTTCAAGGCCAAGCAAATAAAAAAAAATGTTTCTATGTTCAAATATCTGTTTTAAAACAAAACAATTGGAATAATCAAAAAAAGTAATTGTCACGCTTTCTTTGTTTGAAGAATTCGATTTAATATACGGTTATAAGTTATATTGACCAGTGTACTATAAACGTGGTCTAGTTTTCAGTAACACAACGAGAAGAGCAGATAATTTTAAAAAAAAAACAAATTGTTTCTTACTGTGTGAGGCGTTAACCCACTAAAACAATCAAATGAGAGAGAGTGAGAGAGGAAACAATGAAAAAAGGTGAAATCGAAAAAAAAAAACAAGATGCTTTGAACATTTTTCGTAAAAGTATATGTAAATAATAACAGAGAGAGAGAGAGAGAGAGAGAGAGAGAGAGGGGTGGGCAAAGAAAACAGCAAAAATCGAAAAAAATAATCTGAAAATTATTCGTAAAAGTATATTTAAATAATCACAGAGAGAGAGGGGGTACAAAGTAAAGTAAAGACCAGAAATCGAAAAAATGATCTGAAAAGTATATTTAATTTCACACACAGCAAGGCCGGGGGGGGGGGGGGGGGCTAAAGACATAATTGTGATGTCAGTGCAAGGGTGGTCCGGGACCATGCTCCCCCTGAAAAAAAATATTCTAGGATGACGGAGATGCATTCAGAGGGGTATCTGGGGGAAATATGGTAGCTTTTTTATAGTAAGATGTATGATGTATATATTGAATGATTCAATGAATCTAAGCCTTGGGCTAAGTATTTCTATTTCTTGGGGTCGAAATTTTTAAATCATTTTTTTTTTTTTTTTTTGTCCCTTAAATCAACTTTAATGCCCCTTATTGGTCTCTTACCTGTGTTTACACCGGAAGAGACTATAGGTTTACCCTTCGTCTGTCTGCCCCTATGTCCGTCCGGATGTCCGGAAATCTGGATCCCGCGATAACTTAAAAACCGTTTAAAATAATATTATGACTTGACTATTTGAGTTTACCGTCGCTTCGACAGTATTTCAGTCATATTGCGACGTCCAGCTATTTTCAGGTGGAGGAAGGCCCCGAATGCACGGAGGCATCCGTGTAGAACCACCGACCTACCGCAAGCCAGCTGGATAGAAATAATATTATGAAATTTGGTATATTAATAGAAGGCAGTATGGAGATTCTGCACGTCACTTTTTTTTCTCAGACCAAGATTCTAGTTGCTATGGTAACGGAAAAATTATGCACCTCACCGGTAGGGGACTCATGTGTTGCGTGCAACACCAGTTACTTGTTTTCTTCTGTTTTGACAAGATTCTTGACCCAGGCGGGTCGTTAACCTAACCATCGTTCTTGGGAAGGTACAGAACTAGACTCACATTCTCCGTAAAGATTTCTCGTATACAAAAAACATAAATGGTAGCCGGGGCTCGAACTCACAGCCCTCTAAACCAAAATATCTAGATTCGTGAAAATATTTTTCTGTATGATTTATAATGCCATTAATACGAATCTTATGGCACTTGCTGCAAAGCAAGGTCGCGAGTTCTAGTACAGCTGGGGGACTTTTTGACTATATTAAATTTCATTGAAAATAAGATATAAATTGAAAACAGTTTAAATATGAAAATGAAAGTAATTGAGAAGGTTATTATTTTCTTTGCAAATACAGTTTAGCATTATATTTTTGGGCTCTATTAAAAAGCATAAATTGGTTACATTATAATTTTATCAACATTGTCATATCTGTTATTGTCCATTTGTTGTTTTATTACGATTCATTTCTATTTAAATGCATATTTTTATGTTTCCTTATAATCAATTTTATTTTTTATTTTTTATTTATTTTTTTGGTCGCAGTTCAAAAGTGTATATGACATTGAGTTGGATTTGATCCTCGTTTATTAATTTTATTATAATATGCACAATAAATTATACGACTTGAATTTATACTTATCAATATCAGTGCATTAATTGACGTCTGTGACATGCACACAAGCGTTTGACTGATTCAGATTAGAGCAGACATAATGACGTTGCCAAGGTGACAGCGGAGATAAGTGTGACAGCGTATGCTCTCACTGCAGGGGTCGGCCTGGGTGACTGGTCAAATAGCTAACTTTTATTTCAGTAAGGGGCTCACAATGGGGATTTCCACTACTTACCACAAGCTCAATCTCAATCTTTTATTTTATAGGCATAAGTCCTACAACAGAAGGAAACAGTAGCAGTACAAAAAAAGAAACATGTATATATTCAGTACAAATGAATACAATGGAAAACGGCTGATGATATTATACTGAAATTTATATTTTTCTTGATACGTTTATCATCTTTCACACACACGCGCACACGCTGAAAATGTAGGCCTTTAAATGTGCCGAATTTTTCTTTCTCTCTCTCTCTCTCTCTCTCTGAATTTAATTAAGTTTATTCTTCTTTCTCTCTCTTTCACTGTAATTTTTCTTCTTCTTTAAATTCAATTGGTTCTTTTGACTTCAAAAGTAAAATAAATACTAACATATAAACAGAAAACAAACACACGACAACAATAGCTGTTATTTACAGCATATATCATGACTATTCCTTTGGAAAAGGTAGTACACATATTCTGACACACAATACATATAATGATATTATACAAAGGAATAAACGTAGGATACCACCCTACTGAAGTTTTTGATTTAATACCGATATGTTCTGTGCCTTTTATATTAATCTGCCTAAACCATGCGAAAACGGAAGTGGTTTAACCAAATCACATGTTTAAACGTTATGTATCAATATATCAATGTCATCATTATTTTAATGGATCTGAATTTTGCTTTTAATATGCATTTAAACTTTAAAATTAATTTGTTTTGAAATGTTTTATTATTAATGAGTATAACAAACCAAACTCTTAAAATTTTATAATGTTTTCAGACTAAATTAATTCAATAAGTTTTACCATATTTGGGCATTTGTACATTGTCACATCCAAATATTTTTTTCTTTGTGTATGGGAAATTGGACATTTAAATAAATAGTGGAATTCATCCCCTTGTTCTCTGCAGTATATGCATTTACGTTCATTACTAGGTATGTTTTGCCAGCGTCCAGTTTCAATATTTAAGTTATGGTTTCTCGTAACGAATGCAATAATAACTAGACTTCTTTTGTTCTGGACAAAAGAAAGGGCTTTCTGCACTGCAAACCATGTCAAACCTGATCATACTTATTTAGTTTTCTGAAATACACCATCTTCAAAAATTGAAGAAAATCCGTCCCGAATTGATAGCTGTAGAGTGCAAACATAAATAAATAGCAGAGGACATCTGTGATGTCATATAACATAATTTAAATTTTAAAGTCATTGCATTCAAAAGGGAATATGTTTCTTTGTTTTCAGTTATAATTTTAATTTTAAAGTGACAATGACAATGTGAAATCTAGCTTTTTTCAATATTAAAAGGGGCATAACTCCTGACCTAATATCAATTTGGGACAAAAATGTAGGCCTCTAGAGTATTCACAAGATTTTTCTAAGATTTTCCCTGGTGACCTAGTTTTTGACCCACGTAACCCAATTTCGAACTCATTTGAGATATCATGTAGACAAACATCCTGATCAAATTTTATAAAGACTGGGCCAAAACTGTGGCCTGTAAAGTGTTCACAATTGTTTTTCTAAATTTTTAACTAGTGACCTATTTTTGACCCCACATGACCCAATTTCGAACTCATCCGAGATATCATGTAGACAAACATCCTGGCGAAGTTTCATGAAGATTGGGACAAAACTGGCCTCTAGAGTGTTCACAAGCAATTGTTGACGACGGACGACTGACGACGCACGACGGACAAAAGGCGACCAGAAAAGCTCACCCGAGCACAAGTGCTCAGGTGAGCTAAAAAGAAAGGCCTTTAAATTTCCAACATTTCACGTGTTTCATATTTCAACTTTTCTGTTACGTGCTCTAAGATATAGAAAGTTATTTTTCAAAGAAACGGCAAAAAAATCGGCAAAACGATGTTCATGTCTATTATTGCCGTTCGACAATTAACTTTATAAATAATGGTCCGATCATTAAAATCTGCATACCATTAGAACCGCATTGCATCACGCTAATAATACTGTTCTTTATGTTATTTTCAAAAATTAATAGTTTCTTAGAAAAAAAAACAACAATCAAATGATAGGGACTAACTGCAGAAATGCATGAAAGAACGGTTTAAATGAATTTTTATTTCTCATCTAACTTCCTTATAGGATATCCGATGTCCAATTTTCAAACGCAAGGTACCATTAGAAAGGCCTTTAAATTTCCAACATTTCACGTGTTTCATGTTTCATGTTTCAACTTTTCTATTACGGGCTCTGAGATATAGAAAGTTATTTTTAAAGAAAACGGCAAAAATCGGCAAAAAGATGTTCATGTCTATTATTGCCTTTCGACAAATAACTTTATAATTTATGGTCCGATCATTAAAAATCTGCATATTATTAGAACCACATTACATCATGCAAAAAAAAAAAAAAATAAATAAATAAAAAAAAAATTGTATGTTATTTTTAAAAAATCATTAGTTTCTTCGAAAAAAAGGAATCAAGTGATCGGGACTTAATACGGGAGTGCATGAAAGAACGGTTTTACTGCATTCTTAGTTTTCATGTAACTTCCTTATATTAAGTCCAATTTTAAAAAGCTAGGTACCGTTAGAAAGATCTTTTCATTTCCCACAATTCCCTCGCTTCATAATTGTATGTATCTTTAAACACTACGGGCGTTTAAACCTTGAGCATACGGCAAAAATCGGGGATAAATATGTTCATATCGTTTTGTTTTTCCTAATAACTTAATGAATATTAGGTCAATCTTTAAAATTTAAACACCAAAAGAACGGCTGGGCATTCATCTACAAATTATATTCATACTCTTATTAACAAAAATCAATAATTATCGAGATATAAGTAGTTAAATGCGCTTAGGGTTGCAGCATTTTTGTTTTTCTGCAATAACTCAACTAATTCAACCCCGATCTTCAAAAACTATATATCGTCTGAAAGGCATTTTAAAGCACTACAAATTTTACGCATAGTGTCTCGATAAAATATTTTTCGTTTTTGAGATATTTAAGGCCGAAGAAAAAAACGATAATTTACATGTGACCTTGACCTTAGCTATTTTCCGGAAGCGGAAGTGACTGATGACAATAAGAGGCTATGTTGCACCTTCAGTGAAAATTTTATGCAAATCGGTCAAAAACTTTGTCTTCCAGTTCTAAAAAAATATATATTTTGGATAAATTGATAACGCGTCATGACGTCATTTTACGTCATACGACGCCAGTCTTCTCAGAGCGGAAAGAAATCAATAGGACACATATTCTGTCCAAATTTTCATGTTTCTAGCTTATCTGAGTGCTTCGTAATACTTCAATACATTTTCTGGTCCAAAATTCGAAACTTGGTTCAGCCATAGATCCTTTATCTTTTCAAATATTGCAAAATGTATATAATCCTGTACAACAAGAACTTAATATATACATTCTGTAAAAAAATCAAGTAAATCGGTCCAGACATGACGGCTGTAGAGCGCGTACAAGCTTTTGTAGCTTTTTTCAGCCCTGACGTCATGTGACGTCACATGAAGAAAAAAAATATGACGATCAAAAGCGCCAAAGTCACTGTGCCTACTGTTAAAATTTCATGCTGCTAGCTTATCGGCAACCAGTTTTAATTTGAACCTCAAAAGGAAGAAAAAAGTAGATGTCATTCGTCAAAACGAATGATAGGACATTCTGCAACCTGTGTTAATGCAAAAAGCAGGAGATAGAATTTTCATGTAATGACTCACCTCTGGTAGTATTTCATGTTCATGCTGAACAATTGACATTGTATTCCGCGAAAAATAAGCGTTTAGTTACGAAGAAAAAAAAAAGTAGCAGTAGTAGCTTATGACGTCATATGACGTCACGACTCAAAATATATGTAGAAATTATGCAGAACTGCAAACTGTGTAAGTTTCAACTTTCTATCTCATCCCGAAGTTCTTTAACACTAAAATGAAATTTTTGGTCCTATGTTCGAATCTTATTTCAACCAAAATACTTCGGTTTTTCGGAATTAAGGTTAGCTGACAAAATATTCACACCTTAGTTTCAAGATGTACCATCTGTAAAAATTTGAAGAAAATCTGATCATAAATGGCGGCTGTAGAGCGCGAACACCATTTTTCACTATTTTTAGCTCTGACGTCACGTGACGTCATAGGGTGCTGAAAATGCTGTTGCTCAAAAGCGCATACGTTACTGCAATAACTAAAATTTTCATTATTCTGAACAACTGGCATCATGTCGAAATTATTGCCCCAAATTAAAAATAAGTGGTATGTTTATGACGTCCTCTGACGTCACGATTCAAAATATTTGTAGAAATGCTGCAGAACTGCAAACTGTGTAAGTTTCAACTTTCTATCTCATCCTGAAGCTCTTCAATACTAAAAGGAAATTTTTGACCTATGTTCGAATATTACTTCAGCCACAGAACTTCGGTTTTTCGGAATTTCGGTAAGCTGGCGGATATGTACACCTTAGTTTCAAGGTGTACCATCTGTGAAAATTAGAAGAAAATCCGACCATAAATGGCCGCTGTAGAGCGCGAACACCATTTTTCAATATTTTTAGCTCTGACGTCACATGACGTCATAGGGTGCTGAAGATGCTTTTGTTCAAAAGCGCATACTTTACTGTCATAACTCTAAAATCTTCATTATTCTGAACAACTGGCATCATGTCGAAATCATTGCCTAAAATGAAAATTAAGAAGTATGCTTATGACGTCACATGACGACATTTGACGTCACGACTCAAAATATATTGAGAAATTCTGCAGAACTGCAAACTGTGTAAGTTTCAACTTTCTATCTCATCCTGAAGCTCTTTAATCCTAAAATGAAATTTTCGGTCCTATGTTCGAATCTTATTTCAGCCACAGAAGTTCGTTCTTTCGGAATTTCGGTTAGCTGACAGGAAATACACACCTTAGTTTCAAGATGTACCATCTGTGAAAATTTGAAGAAAATCCGACTGTAAATAACGGCTGTAGAGCGCAAACACCATTTTTCACTATTTTTAGCTGTGACGTCATGTGACGTCATAGGCTGCTGACAATCATTGAAATCAAACTTTCCTCACGTGACTAATAACCCATAAATATTTCATCGTCCTAGGACTATTGCAACATATTAAAATAAGCGTTTAGTTAGGAAGAAGAAAAGAATAATAATAATAAAAAAATGACGTCACGTGACGTCATATGACGTTTATTTTCACATAATTGTTAGACACCCAGAGACCTACTAAATGACAAAATTTCAACTTTCTATCTCAAATAGGACAGTTTTTATAAGCATTTAAAAATTGACGCCCTTGGTTCGAATCTTGGATCCGCCATAGATGCTTGGACTTTTCGAATTTTGAAAAACGGACACCGGTATACACAATAAGAATGTAATATACACATTCTGTGAAAATTTGATAAAAATCGGCCCATTAATAATGGCTCTGGACCGTGTACAAACTTTCGTAATCAATTTCAAATGTGACGTCATATGACGTCATAGGCTTCTGAAAATCATTGAAATCGAAATTTCAGCATCGTAAGCATAAGGCATTAAATTTTCATTGCCCTTCGACAATTTCAACATATAGAAATATTCTTGTTAATATTGGAAATACATTATCATATAATGACGTCACGTGACGTCATATGACATTTATTTTCATAAAATGTTTAAAACTTCTAGAGACCTATATACTGACTAAATATCAACTTTCTATCTTAAATAGGACAGATTTTATAAGCATTTAAAAATTTACGACCTTGGTTCGAATCTTAGATTCGCTATAGAACCATGGACTTTTCGAATTTTGAAAAACGGACACGGGATGCACAACTAGAGCCTAACATACACATTCTGTGAAATTTTGATGAAAATCGGTCCAGAAATAATGGCTGTAGACCGCGTACAAACTTTTTCACCTGACGTCAAATCTGACGTCATATGACGTCGTATGAATATAAAATTCATTGCATCCGAAAGCTCATGGTTTGAAATATATGCCATAAAATTTTCATTGTTCTGAGTCAATGGCAACACCTCGAAATTAACACAAATATAAGAGGAAGAAAAAAAGAATAACTAGATGTCATTCGTCTGAA
>JAIFHC010000076.1:0-50000 GCA_021229015.1 Solen grandis | reverse complement strand
GTCAAAATGGCCCTTCCTGCGTGACCATGCATAGTAAAAACGTGCAAAGATTTGTGTATGTTTCGTCTATTTATGTACATGAGACAATAAATCGACAAATAGTCCCCCCGTTTTCCTTTCAAAATAAAGCATTTTATGGGATATAATACTATAGACGCATGCTACTTTTTCGTTGTCCTGTTGAAAAATTGATATATTTAAAAAACAAAACAAAAAAAAAAACAAAAACAAAAACAAAAACATATAACTTTGAATACTAGTCAACCAGTTTTCTCACGTATATGGACTTAGCAGTTCTTTTTTTTTCACTATAAGAGCTAAAAAATCGTCTACAAGCAATTAAATCAAGTAGATTGGCTCAATTTTGCTCTAAAATGAACGCTTATTGGATGATCTTTAACATTATGCCTACTTAATGACTTATTCTAAACATTTAGTCAATAATTAAGACGCCTCGTCCGACGCTTTTAATGCGCAATTACCATACATAGAGCCTCGTTTTCAGCATCCCATTCGCGTCCCTGGGTTCTTTCGAACCTCCCTTGTCGCAAGCGGACTCATCCTCTTTCGTCTAATTGAGTGTAGAAATAATAATGCACGTATTAGGCCAGATCTTCCCGGTCATTATTAGCATCATTTGTCTATGAAACATTCCCCTAGAACGAAAATCAATCTAATCGCTAGTTTTATAAACCATGGGCGTATTTTTTCGCCGTATTCTTTTAGACGGGGAAAATGTGCTAAGTGACAATCCAATTAGTGATTGTATTTAGTGAGCGCGGAGCTTAATTATGGATTTCGGCTGACCGAGAGAAATAGTTCGGGAGTGGGGACATTTGAAGGAGTCTGAAGAATAAAAAATATTAGATCCGTTATATTGCGAGGCTTGACACCACTTGATAAATTGTGACCGCGTAATTAAAGTAAAGCCCGGTGTCGTCTGCTGGGCACGTGGGGTCAACACGGACATATCGTCTGCCTTTATTAGTTTGTTTTATACTTGGCTTGCAAATTGCAAGATGATCTATTAAGCATTTTGAATTTTTGAAGGTGTTCATTGTTGTTCGTGTTAAGAATGTAAATATGATAAAAATGATTATAAAATCATTGAAATATTTGTTAGTTGAGGTACATTACGGAATGTAGGCTTCAATATTTATATATATATTCATTATTTATTTTTTAAACATTATTAGCGTATTTATACTTATTTGTATTTGTCTAAAACATAAAAATCATTATTTTTTAAAATGTTCCTTATGTTATAAAGACTAATTTATCAATATTTTATTTCATGCTTATACTTTAAATACTTTTTCTTTATTATCTATGTCTTATTATTTGAAAGTTACGCATATCCGTGTTACTACTTTAAGATAAAAAATTATCATATGCATTATACGTAATTTATCAAAAAAGATAAATAGAAAATACAGCATACTCTTTACTAAATTGAAAGGATTAATTACAAATAAGTCATTATTTAGCACAATTTGATATTTGAAGTAGAAACTACGTCAACTGCTAGGATAATATCAAACAGATGGTATAAAGATCCCTTCTGATATAACGTTAAGAGCTGCATTGCTCAGGGCGACCATCGAAAATATTAAATGTAGTCCTTGGAAACAGACTGAGTTAATGTCAACTTGTTACTTTAATATTAGAATATATTTTATGTGAAATCAAATGACAAGATTGATGACAATTTCATTACCTATGATTTTTTATAGAATTGTTTTTATTTTTTATTTTTGCTCTTTATTGTTGTTCGTAATAGTGATTACAGTTGCAATAATTCTGATATCAATTTATCGATAAAAAATGCTTGTTCCGTTCAAACTTAGTATTTAAAATACTGATGCGTGATTTTATGGGATTTTCATTTTTGCAGCAACTTTCTTTGTATAAACCATTCACTGTCATTTACTACAATGTAATAAGTAATGGCAAACCTTGCATTAAATATCAGATCTAGATATTAAATGCTTTACTTCCTAAATGGTTGATTCAGCTATACTGATATTTTTTATTGTTATTTTTTTCGCTGATTCCCGTTCAACCCAAAAATCTCAGTTTTATTCTGTGACAGACCCAAAACCGGGACCTGGACGCTCTCCGATATTAAAGGTGTGAAGAGAGAGTCAACAATCCGGGTCCTTTTGCACCTGGGACGCCATTGATAAATTAATCAGTCGTACCGGGGAGGAATGCAGTTGTCTGTTTACTTATGAACTTAAATTTAGATAGTTGTTCGACCTTTTTTCTTTCTACGTCGGGTCCCACCAGACCACCTGAGTGCTGCGATTATCCCTTCTTAACCATCATTATTTAGTTACATATGGTGTACTTGATCATTAGGTTTCAAGTAAATGACTTAGAAGATAGTTGTTGTTTCCTAATGTAAGATCGTGTTTTTTGTCACGACTTGTCATAGAAAACAATATTTTTATGAGTGTCAAAGCTACGACTGAAAATATGTATTACCAGATCACATCTTCCTGTTTTGGGTAAAAGTATCCCCGCCCGTATGATATTGTCACTTCACTGTTGCAGATTTGATTTTTGTCAACCCCAAAACCCCAAAACATGGTATATTTTAAATCAGTACTATATATCTGTAAACATATACATTTCTATTTCCAGTGGAATTTGCTTCATATATTTCCTTCCCTTTACTGCGAGCGTCATTTTTGACATTAAAATGAATGCACCTATATATTGAAAATATATTACGCCTTGAAAGTAGTTTATCAAACATAGTTCAGCCTTCTGTTTTATGAGTGTAAGATTTTGCATTCACTTTTCTTATGATGTGGATGTGATTATTGTATAGGCTACTGACTTCTTTGTCCTTTTTTCATAAATAGTGACCGTCGATGATCGGCATATTAGCTGTTCGCAATAAGTTTGTTTAGCAACAATAGCTTTTTATGTTTTCTTTGCTTTATTTCTATTTAAAATATGACTTCAGCTTACGCTTTTAAAGAGATTAGAGAAAGAGAGAAGGGTCAGTAATTAACCACCGGGACTGCGGTATCTCACGGCCCAGGGAGGGGAAATGGGTGTCTTAAACTGTCTATGGACGGACGTTAATCTGTCTAAACAGTCAGGTTGAACGTAACACCTGTTCGAAAATGGAAAGGAAAAAAAAATAGTGCACCATACATGGGTAGCTATGTGTAGACCGAGACCGCTTTCTCCGTGAGAAAGTTTGGGAATGAATGATCCAAATGACTCGCCTATAACATCTGTGTTTTCTTCACCGGAGGTCCGTCAAAACGTATTTGCATACACGTCAATTTGAGATCATCTTGTTCATTGTCCATTACACTCTGTTTACTTTGGCCCTCATTCCAAACGCTTTCTCTGAAAGCGAAGTCACATTGTGGATGCGCTTTATTATTTATGGCCAATTCGTTCTATTTTATATCCGCTCTGACAACTGGACAATGCAACTGTCGCACCGGACTATAGCCAGAATCCTGGCGTTGAGCCGCAAAATAACATTCACGTGCTTTATGGGACGCGTGTAAGTCCCGGCTTCAGTCATGCTGTCAAGAACTATTTTTATAATGCCATAATTGGGGTTTTAAAAACTCATAACCATTAACAATGCAACTTCCCTTGCATTTGTCTGAGAATGCGGTTTCTGTTTACACTGAATCTTTAGTCGCTACCCTTGGTAATTATTCCGAGATTTTCATTATACGTCCGGAATATTGAACGATTTTCAAACCTTTTCAATGACTTTATTCTATTTACTTTATTTCTAAATACCTCTTCTTCTGTCATGCTGTGAACTGTAAACAAAAGACAACGAGTGATAAATATTGACAACTGTAACACAATTACGAGATAAGAAAGATATAATGTTAACTTATGAATAAGTTATTCAATGTAATTCCAATACAAACGGCAATTTCAAGACGACGAAGCTGTCATTTTAATCAAAGAATGCGGCACTATCTTTGGTTCGCTTAATCAAACATTCATCAAAGGGAAAGACAGATAATCCCGACACGGTACGGGACCCGTCAAATTGACCAAGAATTTACCTTGTCTTGGATAAACATCCAAGTGAAATTTAATCGAAATTTAAGCGACGATAAAAGACCAGGATAAATGAACGTGAAACTAATTCAAAATTCAATTCATTGTCATGACCCCGTTTCGAATTTTCGTCAATTTCTCTGGAAAGGGTTCATCGATAATGTCATGTGGATCTCTTTGTGTTTTATTAAAAAGAAATGAAGACAATGGTACCGGAGAAGAGGAATAACAACAACCATAATAATAATAATAATAATGATAATGATAATTATTATTATTATTATTATAATAATAATGAATCCTTACAAGAAAGCATGAACAATAAATAAATGAATAAATAAATATTTTGTATATTCTTTTCGTTTAATTTGTTGATATGTTCACGACCCTGTTGTCAATATTTAGAATGTGTTTTTATCTGTTTCGCTAGTCTCTCTATGCGTGTTATTTTTGTAATATTTCGAGCACAACTACTTTCACTTACATCAAAGACGGACAACACGTGCGGCAATGATAGCATCCTATCCCCGACACACATACGCAACACTGCCTGATAGCTGTATTTGTTACAAAGGCCGTAATTCACGGGGACCATAAATAAGCGGTCTCGCTGCCACTTCTCGTCTGCTACACGAGAATCGTGTCTGATAGTTCAACGTTTGCAACCCAAGGTTTGGATTTCTTGCACGAGCTATTCACACCTCATCGCAACGAGCTCCCGTCACGTGCAAATAAATAAAGCTAAATCTAGAATTGTCATTCTGAAAACGATGTTTGTGTTTAGCAGACTCGGGAGAATCACAATTACGTCATCACATTTATCACGCGAGTCATGCGCAGATCTATACCGGAAGTTCTTATCATAACTCTTTCTTTGATGACTGACGGGATAAAAAAAACCTTCCAGGCGGCGACCGCGCTAAAGATTTTGAAGTTTATTTTATGATGGTCACGATAGTTATGTTCCCCGGAAAATAAATCTATTTCTGCAAAATTTTAAATAACGTTTTGATTATTTTATTTGAGTTATCGAGAGATGATTAAAATGCTTTCGTTCATGCACAGCATATTTGTTTATACATCTGTAAATGATTTTTTTCCGAGTCGCCACAATTTATGCCAAATCTTGTGTTTTTTTTTGTTTTTTTTTATTATTAATTATTCAATATTTTATTTGAATCATTCGCATTTTTGTATGTTTTTGCAAAACAATACAAACTCAATTAATCGATTACAGCGGTTTGGATTCAAACATATAATGATTGGTTACCTGCTCATCAATTTCACTGTTTCTTTATTTAAAGAGAAACAATCTGTGACACTGAGGTCATCCGTTCATTTTTGTCTCGTCTCTAGGACAGTTCAGATAAGATAGTCGATTGACTACGTCGATAACAACAACAACAAAGCAGCGTAAATTAAAAACTTTAGTTCCAGAATTTATATATGTATATAATTATTAATATAATCTATGTAAAACATGATTCACTGAAAGTAAACGTACATTACAAATCGTCAGTACAAAATGTGACCGCTCTTCAATATTAATGTTTATGTAAACATTCATTTTTCATAATCGATTTGTAATAAAATGTAATGATTTGTAACCGGTATTAAAAGAGACCCCTCGCAAGTAAACATTTGAACCATTAAACACTGCTTAAGCAACCCATTTAGCCGAGGTATCTGACACTTCTGCGGAATGGGCGTCACAGATTAATTCTTCCTGACACGATCGCTGCATTTACTGGACATTCAATCCCACAATTCCCTTGTAAATCCTGTATTTAACGGTCATGCGCAGAGCGCAAAAAGACCAATGTCAGAATCAACACGAGTTTCCCGGGGCTCATTCACAGCATCACGTTCCCGTGTTAATTGGATGAAACTCTCGCCCGAAAAACCCGTGCATGCCAAGGGAATTTCCGATCGCTCGGTTATCTTGTGCAACTGTGTGTCTATTTCACCTTCATTGTAACCGAATCATCGGTTCCATCATCTGATATCACCCAATTAGTGGACTCATGAATGGTTTCAGAACCGGTGTCAGCATCCCTCCACCCATTGTAATCACGTGTCAAACTTGCCGTACTATATACTATACAGTAAAGGTACATGGGTGCAATTATATTAGACGACTAAGCACTGAACTTCTGAAAACACTGCATATTGTTGTTGTATTTATCATGAAATGTATAACTGAAAAATGCATTTTATAGAAACTGTTTAAACTAACGATGATGACCTAAAATACTACTAGACTACGCACAGAATTGCTTACAACGCTGAATATTCATATCATTTTTTTGACAGGCACTTTAACATTACAATGATATGGAAATACATTTTTATTTGCATACACAATATACTATGTTGCAAAAGAAATTGAATGAATCCTTTTTTTTTTGTTTCAGGAATACATTATGTTAGCTTAAAATTCAGTACTTTGGAAATAAGCAAGAATACAATACTCAAATGTGTATGCCAAATTTGGTAATGAATTTAAGAAAGAAATAATCATTAAAACTACGTCTTAGTACCTTAATATGGTTAGTTTGGAAGCTTTTTTTTTGTGTGAACATTTTCCTCTAGTAAGATCAAGATTGCGCTGTGTAGTTTATATTTTGACAAGAACAATACATTTTTTATCATAAATATCATTTTAATGATGCTGTTTGTCATTCTATATGTTACAGCAACAATAACTAATAGTAATTAGTGTAATGATAATGATATTGAATTGTTTTCCATTTCAGGGCTAGGCGACCACTGGGGTCAAGTCCCCTCCAAACACAGGACACCTCTAGAGAAGGAACTAGGGTCCCACCTTCTACAGGTAATATCTGAATGAATAGGTTTCACACCTGTCTGTCTAAAACCTGGCACAAACCTGAGGAAATTTACATCCTGCGTTATCCAAAGTATAAACTTAGGTGAAAAAATTGGATATGATATTTAACTATATGCCTGAGAATTCTAATATATTTCGAGAATGTTTGGCATGGTTTAGCTTCTGGATTTAAGATTTATTGCAGTTTAGTGTATGCCATGATTTATTTTAAAAAGAGAATAATTTTATTTATTCTTTTGACCTTGAAAGTAGCAACGAATTCTGAACTGGATGAAATTGCTCGAGTTTCCCATCCTAAGAGCCGTGTATCACCAAAAAGCAAGTATAACCTGACAATATTAGCTTAAAGATTTTAAACTATTTAAACACATTCGATATATTGACAAGATATTTAGTGTCAGAAGTTCTTTTTATTATCTTCCCCTGATAATTTTGTTTTCATGAGTTATCTCCCCTGAAACTATGAATTATCCCCCCCCCCTTAAAACTTAAAAACAGTGATCTTCTATTTGTTACGGTGAAGTTTGGATTTCTTTATGAAGTTTGAAACATAACCATAAAGTGAATCTTCTATCATGAGTTTTGTTAAGATTCAAATTATTTCATAGTTGACAAATATCTTGGTGCAACGTTTTTATTTTTAGATGTCTTTAACAAAGACAGAGTCATAAAAATATTACCACCATCCAATGACCAGATATGAATATGGCTTTTAGAGTGGGTGTACCTTAAATGAATTAAACAATGTATCTTTAAAATATTGTAAGAGGGATACTAATGCTCGGTTAAGGTTGCATTTATTTGTGTCGCAAATATATATTTTGTATACATAGTCAAAAAAGAAAGTGCGAGTGACTCTTTATTATGCAACTTTGTAACCAGTAAACCAATCACGGTTTGTCTAATTTTCAGCACAGAATAAGTACTCTAAAACCATACAGTTGTACTCATATTGACCACAAATTAACCATTTGATTGGTAAATATATGTGTAAATGATGGATTCCATACATCATTGTCAAAACCTTCTGCAAGCTTTCTTCATTTACTGAATATAGTAGCACTAATAAAATAGAAAGATTGTGCCAATTTTACTGCCCTCTTATCTACAAATGTTCCATCAAATCTGGTCTGTACGTTGGGTTTAGAGATGGAGAAACATATTTTACCAAAGCTTTTGACCGATATTTACCCAGACCTTAAATAGATTTTAGAAACATAATGCTTGGGAATTCTGCTGAATGGAGGAAATGCATATTTTTCTGTTGATTTTTTGTACCCCCCCCCCAAAAAAAAAAAAACACTGTTTTTGTAGATCTATTTGTTGTTTTCATTTGTGGCGTAGCGTTAGTGATGATGGTATAATATCTCAGTCTAATGCCACATTTATGATGATAACTTAATTTACGTGTTTAGTCTATGCTTAACAAGAGATACTGCATTCGACAAGCTATATATCTAACTCAGTCTTAGAAATCGTCTAGTCTCGCTCTTTTTCGTTCTTTTATTCTCCTTCATGAGTAAAGCCCCGTTCGGGACTCTCCGTCCTCCAGTCCCTGTGGACTCTCCCCCGACTTCTGTATTTCTGCTTCTTAAATAGTCTAGGCGATCATCTACAACTTATAAATCATATCTTAGTTACCCGCTTAGTGACATGAGTATGACAGTTTGCATGCTTCCTTCGGTGCACACGTGGTCAAAGCTAATACTGATAGGTGACTAATTTCTGAATTATGTCACACATTCTTTTTTTAATTCATTTTCTTTTCCGTTATAAATCATTAGAAACAACCAAATCGTTTTCTGTCAATACGTCTTTTACTCACGATGAAGTCATCATTGTACAATCGCATTGTTTCTACATATATACATCGCTCATTCCATTCGTTCCAATTTTCAATTAAAGATTTGATTAAAGCTTCTCCTATGGTCTCTATCATTAACGAGAAACTCTTCCCTGATCGTGACTGGGCATACACAAGCATATCTCAGGAAGTGGCTTGCCTCACCGGCAAGACTCAATTCTCCAGCGCGACGATCTGTCTTGCTAGAAATCGTTTTAAGATCACCAACTACACTCGTTCGCTTGTTTACTCAATTTAATTGGAAACTAATCACATTTCAAGGGATATTTTGTCCATTTCGTTTCACTTATTGATAACACTAGCCTTGTAATTGGATGTATTGCTTTCAGAATCTTGCCAAATTTACCGGAATAGTTCTTCTTGATTGATTATAGTGATCATTCTGCTAAAATCAGAAATACACACGGACTCATTTCTATTTAACCATCTGACTGTGAACATTATCATACATAAAACGCACAAAACAAACAAAACAAAAGCAGCAAAAACAACCATATCCATCAAATAAACAACAAAACTTTGTCTTTAGAACTGGGCTAAATTAATTTAAGTTTTTTTTTCGTATGTAACTAATGCATCAAGTGTCAAACTATCAAAGACAGGTAAAAATGATAAGTTATACTTTTTATGAAGACCTGTCGAACTTTGCTTATTTGGCAAATACTATCACATGTATTGGTATGAATAGAAACAATTTGATTTAAATCTACGCAAAACTGATTTTCGTGCTTTAACATTATCTGAATAAAACATGTCTTCCATTCATAATATTCAAAGGTTACGCCAGTTACAAATCATTTTCCATAAAACTGTTTTTGATCTCTACTTAGCAAGAGCTTTGAATGAATGAATACATTTTCCAGCTTGCTTTGGACACGGTCTTTTTTTCGCCCCAGCATTTCTTGTCTGACAGCAGAAGCGTTAATCAAGCGAATCATGATTCTGGCGTAAAAGAACACTATAATTCACTAAGAGCTTTTAAAATACGATCAAACGATTAGTGTTTGCGATGATATGATGCTATAGTTGTGACAAAAACCGGAACAACGCGGGGCTAATTTCCGTTTCAGCGTGCTTCTGCGTTAATTGATTTCAGGGCAGAAGATAATGGGATGTAACGTCAAGAGTGATTTTGTCGTCTGCCACGACGCATATGGTTTGCTAATTTCGGTTCGGGAAATGTTAAAGCCGTTTTATGATTTCTGATTGGCTCTTATCAACGATGTTAACAAATTGCACGTGGTGACTTTTCCGCTGGCACGTGAAATGTGAAAGGGGTCAGATCATAATGAAAAATAAATGAAAATCACTTGATAAGAAATAATTATGCAGATATAGCAAGGATATCGCTTTCGGTGTGCAGATTTATTCGAACAGAAGCTAAAAGATTTTCTGGGAATCCAATTATCACGGAGTTTATTTTGGCCATGATATATATCAAAGTAGAATGTAAATGTTCCGTCAGATCTTTAAAAACATATTCATAAACCAATTAACAGTGCTTTTCAAATTAAATTTCTGTATTTCACAATAGACAATAGACCTGCATATTTTCAATCTACTTTGTTGTATAAATTTTAAATAAATTGAGAGAGAGAGAGAGAGAGAGAGAGTGAGTATATATCAATAACATGGCAATTTCGCATTTTAATTCATTTTTCGTTTTTGTCGAAAAAAAAATTCATGAATAATAATATCATATCATGGACAATAGATGATAAGATATTTTCAGTACTGAGATTCCCGTTTGCCTAGTGTACTGACTAAGCCATGTTCTGTGAAGAATGACGTCATACTGATACTCAAAGACGTCATATTTTGCACGAATGGGGTCCCAGAACGATAAGATAGTATGAAATATACAGAATATGTATTTTGTCATATACAATTATTTTAATTATACATATATTCTCATAGAATTATATCATATTTATTTATTACATTATTTTCTTATATCACATTTCATTGCACTCGTGCAAAAATAGTTTGCTACGAGCACTCGTGGAATAAACTGTAATCTTTCACCATACTAAATTGCACGAGTGGTAAAGCTTTTGTGATTTTTTTTTTAATGCAAACCTTCATGATGATACGACTTTGATATTTGAATTTAAGCAATGGGGCCTTTCACGTGTACTCCCAATTACGTTCATTGCATATTGAAGCATATTGTTAAAAATACACACACAACCCAAATTATAATCAGCAACATCACCATAACAACAACAATTTATGTCGTATAATTATGTAATGATCGGGGATTAGATATTTCTTACTAAAGAGTAACGGCGGTTTATTGTGGATTCCTTCGTATTTTGAATGTTGGACATATCAAAATACATATGTAATTTCATGTCATCATTATTTTCAATTTTATAGATATAAACATACTTTTCGTTGTACACACATATGATTTGGGTTTGTTTTATCTTTTCCCCTTTTATTTTCCAGACATTAGACGGCTTTATATTTGTTGTGGCCCCGGATGGCAAGATCATGTATATATCAGAGACAGCTTCCGTACACCTTGGTCTTTCACAGGTAAATCATGAGTTAATCATCAATAAAGTATTGAATACATTTTTATGCGCCTTCTCCGAAAACAGATTTATAGCACAGCTTGACAATTGTAATGTCACGAAATAAGATATATTTCTGAAAAAGGGTTTGCTTGTATAACGTCCTTCCAAGAAAATATCTATCAGTTGGGGGAATTTGACTAAATAAGCCTATACGGTGCTTTCTGGCTTTGAGCCAGTAAAACTAACATGAACACACGAATAGGGATTTCAAAGCTTGTGAATGGTTTGTTTTTAATTTGCCAACGTCATACAAATTACTATTCTTACTTACCTTATATCAAAATTATGTATCTGGAAGAGGGTTTTAATGAAAAAGTAATGACTTGTACTCAATTCCATACTTGTATGAAATTTCAGCAATAAATATGTTTAATTATATACTTAAATACATACAAAGACACCTGTAACTATATTTTGTATAATCACAATATTATTTCCAGGAGGAAATATAATATGCCAACGCTACCTTGTCAATTCCCTTTTTTGTATTTAAATATAAATAGCTGGCAAAGTGGAACACCTCTTATTTTATTAATTGTGCTATCTAAAGATTATGCTATATTTTCTTTATTTTCGATATCTTCTTAAAAAGTCGGTTTGACGTCATTTCCGTTGCAGGTAGAACTTACCGGAAGTTCCATATATGAATATATTCATCCAAACGACCATGATGAAATGGCAGCCATTTTAACAGTTCAGCCCTGTACACAGCATTCAATGCGAGGTAAACTAAGAAGTTAATATTTCTTCATTTAATTATTTTAAATAAAGGGTATCCTAGTCCATGATTATATGTCCGAATGTTGTGATTTCGAACTATCCTTTACGCCAATGATCTTCCTTGACTGTTCTTATAATTCTTATAATCTGTTCTGTTTAACCCAGGACATATCGAGAAGGATACATATTAGTTGTTAAAACTTGTATTACAATCATCGTAAAGATAGGTTTATAAATTTTTTTTCTATTAAGTTTTGAAACAATACAATTAGATGTTTGAATAATGCATATCTTTCTAATTTGATAACGCATATGAATAAATGAATTCAAACAATTGAAACAAAAACAAAAATTGTGATATGCAAGTGTTTTTAGTGTTTAATTTAGTCCGGCATTTACAGGAAGTTTTTCATGAGTGCTTGTACATTTATTAGATGTTAATTATGTCTGTCCTGCAGATTACGAAGTGGAACGGTCCTTTTTCATCCGAATGAAATGTGTTCTTGCCAAACGCAATGCAGGGTTGTGTTCCGGGGGCTACAAGGTAAATACTGGTCATACTTTTCCATAACGCTCAATATATATGAAAAGTAGAAATGTTTAAAACTTCAAATTTTCGGACATTTAATTAATAAAGTTTTTCGAATTTTTAAAAAAAATAACAGAAATGTTATAGTGCTATGAAAGGTTCCAAATTAAAGAAAACTGATTTGATTATAATGTTGAAGAAAATTATCAGTTTAAAAAATAATTATTATACATGTAATTATTGCATCCTTTGTTAGTGCCCACTTGTTAGCTTATGCTGCATACAATACCTGAAAAAAAGTTCATTTCCTGAATACTTGTGAAATCTACATTTTGTATCGTATATGGATACACTTTTACGGAAAACAGGAATATCACAAAATCTGCCGAACTTTTCATGCCTTCAATAAAATAGAATTTGAAGGAGAAGTTATATAAACTAAAGATAGAAACGTTGTTTATCACCAGCGTGATGAAATGTTTTACTTTATTTTCCACAAATATGTATTCCCCTATCATTTGGTGAAGAGTGATGAAATGCTTTACTTTATTTTCCACAAATATGTATTTCCCTATCATTTGGTGAAGAATTTATTGCCTTTAAATTCAGGGAAGAATTTCACATAATACATTGTTCTATCCAACGGTGCAGAATCTTCCAGACTACATGCCCAATTTGGCACAGATACCTGCAAAATATATTGCTCTAACATCCGGCACCGGGTCCTATCGAATATATTGCTCTATTATTCACTGCAGAGTCCTTCATGCAGACTGTATTTGTATGTAATCCGGTGCAGTGTCTTGCAGATTATAATTATTATCACTAGTAGTATCACTATTGTTATCATTATTTTTTATTTTGCTATAGGTGATACACTGCAGTGGCTACCTCAAGTTCCGACAGTGCTCGATGGACATGGCCCCTTACGACGGTTACCTGCAGAACGTCGGCATGGTGGCCGTCGGGCACTCCTTGCCTCCTAGTGCAATTACGGAAATCAAAATGTTCAACAATATGTTCATGTTTAGAGCTAGTCTAGACTTGAAATTGATCTTCCTCGATGCCAGGTGAGTTTCCTCTACCGACGGATTGTTTGCCTGGCAGTTGGTTGTAGTATAAAGTATAAAATTGCGGAAGGCACACGTCTGATACCTGTTGCTTCTTGGCAATCAGCTCCACTGAAACGTAAGCTCAGTTTGTAGAATAGCAGACTTCTTGGCTTTGCTTTGCTGATACTATATTTAAATAAGCTTGTGTATTCTATAGAGTAAATTCTCGCAAATACAAATACTGCAAATGGATTGTACTTTGGTTTCAAATTGTTTAAAAAAAAAAAAAATGATTTACATACTCCCTAGTGCAAAGATTAAGTATAGAACATCAGATACAAATTTCGTAACTTATATATGATAATGGTATAATTTGTTTACAAATACAGTAAAGGTTTTATCTTAATATTTGGATATTGGATTTTTGTTGATTAGATTTTAAGATTTAATTTTATTCTACGTGTAGTCATAGAATTACCCATTTACACGAGTGACAGAGCCATGAGTACGAGTATAATCTTCCTTTATGATCACGAGTGAAATGAAAATTAATCTTGCGATATATCAAACAAATACCATATATCTATTGAATGCTACTTTATAACCATTGTATTTATATTTTTCTTTTTTGAGACGAAATTTTTTTCCAGTGCCCAAATTTTACGATGTGTTGTGATGTCATTTCTTTCAGTTTGATGTCATTTATAATTAGATCTATGTTTTGAGTCCGCATACAGAAAACCTTTATCAGATGAAAGTGAAGAAATCCGATATTTTATGATATATGGTGCGATTAATTTTTCATGATTTTTTTGGGGGGGCGTGGGGGTGGGGGGGAGGGAGGGTAGGGGCAGGGTTAAAAAATGAAATTAGCTTAGCTGTTTGGAATACTCTAAATTGAAGGTGATGATGATTGTGATGCTGTTATTGTGTTGTAGAGTTGCCCAGTTGACCGGGTACGAGCCCCAGGAATTGATAGAAAAGACACTTTACCACCACATCCACGTGTGTGACATCATGAACATGCGTTTCGCTCACCAGACATGTACGTAAGCCATTTCAAATACTTAGGTACTTTTTCACATTATATCTTACATCATCTTTTATAAAGTTCGCTCCTTTAAAAACCACACAGAAATGTCCCACTGATCCAATTTCCTTAATTATTGTTATATGCACTGTATTAAAATTTGTATTTAAGTTTGACATTTTGTTAATCGAGGGACAGGTGGACTTATTTATAAGACTTTATTCTTTTTGGTTTTGTAAAGCTGATGACTTCATCGCGTTTTCGAGGGACAAGATATATTAATTGATTTGTTAAATTGGACTTCTTGTAATGATTTCACGAAATGCAGTGATAATATATGTCTGGCAATCACGCGCGTAACTGGTGACATATGATAGTTACCAAATATTTCAATTTGTACACAGTCATGCACATTTAATGTCACGAATTAGAGTTGTGACCTTTGTTAGACTCTATGTTTGGTAGCCAAATATGTTACTTGTCACAAACACATATATGTAAATATGTATTGATAGATATTATCTGATATATAAGGATACCATATCCCAGTACGCCGTGTAGAAGATTTTTCCCTCGCTATTTTGAATTCTAGTACAACTGAGCGGAAGTGACGTAAATGTGTGACGTATATATGATTGTACTTCAGAGTGACATTTATTCAGTGGTGTTATAACTGATCTCTATGATTATTGATAAATTCCAGTACTTATGAAGGGTCAGGTGACGACACGGTACTACCGGTTTATGTCGAAGGACGGGGGCTGGGTATGGGTGCAGAGTTACGCCACCATCGTCCATAACAGCCGTTCCTCCCGTCCCCATTGTATCGTCAGCGTAAACTACGTGCTGAGGTAGGTGTCGCGCCAATAACCTGTCACGTTACGGCAATATTTTTTGGGTCTTGTAAACGGCTTGAATGTGGACGGTAGATTTATTCAGGCTGTAGGGTTTTTTTTTTCTTTCAAAAACTGTTTATAAAATACGTAAGATTTCTTTTCACTAGATTTCAAGATGATTTTTCTCTGGAAATTAAACGTGTATTAAGTTAATTTATAAAGTATGTATGTTTTGTAGGTATTGGAATCATTTCATTCATTTTGCATATTAATTTCATTCAGATTCAGTTTTAATAAATAACGGTTTACAACGAGTTGTTTCATTGAAAAACAATCTGATTTTTAACTTATTTACGTTATGTTTGAGATTGCATGATTGTCTTTTTTCCCCCTTATTTTGTTTGTAAGCCCGATTATGAACTACATACAGCGTTAAAACATCTCATTTGTTTTTGATTTGAAAAATAATAAAATATTTATACCATTAAATGCAGAGTAATTATTAATTATGATTTTATGATATCAGTGAAATGATATGAAAATGTAAATGAATCTCATATATTTCCAGTGAAGTCGAGGCGTCAAACCTCCAGATCCACATAGATCAAGTTTCCAACAAGGAGGCTCAGGACTTTGGTCTGCAGGAGCGACACAAACTTGGCAAATCTCGCACCCCAAAATCAAAACACCGAAGATCCCCGTATCAGAATATAACGGAAACACCCGATTATACCGGAGACTTCAGTGACAGCTTTAAAACTGACGTTGACGTCATGCCTCCGTTACAAGCATTCCAGGGCATGCCGTATGCAAATCCGTTGATGTCTAACGCTGAGGACGCGTTGACTCGTTATAATTCTCTGTACTCGCCATATGCAAACTCTACAGCTTCTATGGGTTCCAGTAACTTTAAGGACTGCGCTTACAATTATCCAGTACCGCAGCCACATTTTGACAGCGGACAGTTCCGGTCGGTGTGTGAAGTACGTGATACGGACTACCTTAATATACAGACTAACTTGGATGAAGAACCGAAACTGAATGAAACCATTCAGCTCGTACCTTTGTCACGTGATATCAGGTCATCAGGTCAGTGTTCTAGAAGCAGCAGCCGTGGGGAGTCATTCGGAACCCCCCTCAGTCTTCATGAACCCCGTAGTAATAGGTCCGAGTCATCCGTATCTGATGTTGACGTCATTTCTGATGATTTGGATATCAGTACTCAAGTCGAAAGCATTAACTGTGCCACAAAGCTTGACATCGTGAAGGACCATTCACATGCACATCCGGAAGCTGCGCAGCAGTCGGTGATAATGCGCATGCCCAGTAGTAATTTTTGTTCATCACCTAGATACAGTTGTGACTATGGCAAGTCGAACGTGCCAAAATCACCGCGGGCAGCAACTCAAACAACAATTCAAACAGACATAGTCAAGTATTCTTCCGAGCAACAAAATAGTCCGCCTGGTGATTTTTTTGTTGATAATTCAATGGACCCAACCGAAAAGCTCTTTTCAATGAAGCAGTTCAACACTAAGGGGTATAGCGATGATGCAATAATGCAGTGTTTGCGCAATGGGTATCCTTATGACAATTACGGTCAAAACAGTATGTATGGTGCAACAGGAGTGCCAAATAAACCTTACACCGGTATGCCACAGGCTGGATATACAAGTGTGATTGTGGACGCTCAGCAGTATCAAATGTCCAACGGTTTTGTTCATTGACGTAACCAGGCCACTGTAGATAGATTACCTGATATCGTGACAATCCCAATATCGTTTTGGTCATTATAAGCAGGAAATAAACAGATCATTTACAATGCAATTAATGGAAGAATTGGTATATTAATGATTAAAATGTTTCTTTGGATAAGAAACAAATGATACATTCACACTGATACATTTTTTTCTAAATCTACCGTGTTACTCTAAATTTCAACAAATAATAAAACGTTATTTTATTTGAATTTTAAACCGAAATAAGCTTATTCAAAAACAAATCTAAAAGATATTCTTTATCCACATATAATCTAGATTCAGGTCACTAGTACAATAATATAAATGAGCTACATTGAGTGCATTTAAAAGTTATACATTTACATGTATATAAAACTTAATATAAACTGAAAATAATTTGCATGAATGATACTTGAAAAGAAGAAAATAAGAATGAAATGGGATTTTGCAGCGTAACCTTTTTTAACTGATTACTTTCTTGGATTCTTTTTTTACTCCATATATCGATAAACGTACAAGCAAATAGGAAATTACACATTTTTACGATCTTTAAGAATTCATCGAGTATAGGTTCTCAATATCGTGTGTTGAATGTTAACTGTATAGATCAAAAATGCATTATTCACGAATCACGCTGTAATCAGTATCCATAACACAAAGTTTGTAATCAGTATTTCACTAAATTATCATGAACTTCCTTCCTTAAAAATTTTTACTCTTTTCTTTTTGTTGAAATAATACACCCTTGAAAATCTTTCTAACAGTTTAATTACAGTTACAGTAGATAATGATTAATTCTTAATTGAAGACAGTATTTTGAGTAGTCTATATATATATGTAAGACGTTTGTATTTTTTGTAGAATGGCTGGTATATTTTTTTTTCACGAAACTGTATTAAAAATATGTAATTTGGTCTAATGCATGCTTTGACGCCATGGCGATCAGAGCAGACCCAGAGCAGCTCCTAAAAGTATTGAAAGTTAAGTTTATTAATTCAGAATGAAGCTATCCAATCAGGGTATCTTCTCTTTGTTCATATTTAATATTGTAGCCCAGAGTCTACACCGTATGTCAAGCAAAGAAATATCCATGATTTTATATACTAATTTAAGTCCAGTATATTGATATTCATCGTTATAATGTGCACCAACATGCAAAAGGCTTAAATATTAACTAAATAAAATTTCTGTACCTCTCTATTGATTTAAAGTACACACACAAATTACCCTTACTCGTTATACAGACTTGGCGTATCGTGGACGAAGTCACAAAGTCGAGACTATGTTGAACTTTTATATAAAATGTTCAGTGTTTAGTCAATGGTTAAAAAATTAAATTGAAACCATGGATATCTGTATGTTGTCGAATAGTTGCTAGTATTTAATCTTCAAAATAAATGCCACGAATAATAGTGAATTTACAATACAAACATGGCGTTTCGGAACATAAATGGAACTTTTTTGTCTCATATTAGAATACTTTAGTAACCAAATCAGTATTTCATTCTCATTAACAAAATCAATCTTCAAGGCTTCCCAGGCAAGATGCGTAATTGAATCCGTTAGTTCAAATAATAATAATAATAATAATAATAATAATAATTTTTTTTTTTAAACAATGAGAGGATTAACGTAAGCTTAAAACAAATCATCAATAGATGTCGGCCGTAAATATTTATATATATATCATTAAATATCTTCAATTAGTACCCTCCGTTATATGAAGTGTTTGGTGCACGATCGCTTGACTTAAGTTCCGTGAAGAATACTTTCCCTCTCCATTTTGAAAACAATTGAGCGGAAGTGACGTAAATGTGTGACGTAGGATATGTGTGTTGTATATATGATTGTACTTCAGAGTGTTATTTATTCAGTGGTGCTATAACTGACCTCTATGATTTATTGATAAATTGTTATTGGAAAAATTCTATTTAATAAAATTTGAGCATCATTTTATTCTTATTTATTCTTCATATTCCTTTGTATATAAATTATTCAAACGCACTTGATTTTTTTTCTGGATTCTGATCGGCTGATGTCATGACATACATGTACATACCATCGCTAATTCAAAATGACACAGTTATTCCTATAATCGACATGTATATCATCAAAATATGCTATCATAAACATCTTTGATAAGCCGTACTATGTGACATAACATACCATGAAATAATTAAAGGATGTTTGTTTGTTTTGAGATAATATAGAATAATCGAGAAGTGATATAATTTTAAGATTTTCACGAGCGCGTAGCACAATCTATTCCACTCAAAACAAACACATTTTCTTTCTATTTTGTGCTATCTGGTGACGAAGGAATGGAGCTATTTTGTGTATTTGTTCCTGTTCACTTGCGGATGAATCCATCCAAATGTCCTTTGTCTGCCATTTTGGTTAGTTATAAGGAGAAAAAAGAGTAAGATTAATATATTGGACTTGTTTATTTAATAATGTCAGACATTGATATTAAGTCCAATTTATTACATTTACAATACACATATAAGTAAACACAGTAAAAAAATAGTTCCGGTGGCCGTTTATCACCCACAATGTGGGCGATATCATTGAAAGACGTGGATTTTATTTCACTGGTAAAACACTGTAATACACAAGTTAGTATAAAATATCAGCAAATAACCTTACACGGAGTTGATTGTTACAAAACGCCATGTCCCATGTCATTATTCTTAACATGAATTTGTATATTTATATACTTAGGAAGAAAGAATATCAATAATAATATGAATACACAGTGATGTGGTGCATGATGTCCAGGACAAATAAACTTACACGTACTATTTCCGGCAAATAACAAATCTTCCTCCGCGTATTAAACTCCTAATTTCAGTCCCTTCATATCTTACCAGAATTTAGACTACATATCTAACAGTAAAATGTTTGATGGAAAAAATAATACCAACACCGTCTGGAAAAGTCTACGATAATCAATTATATATATGCATTGTTTACAATGAAAATGTATCCAATTCGTTTCTATAAATATCTTTCGATAAATCAGTAACGTATCTGTCTAAGATCCGAAGAATGTGGGTTTGAACTCCGTTTCATGACCTTCCAGGCGCACAGTACTGGTTCAACCAAGGAACCGTCGAGACGGATTAGTATAAGTAAGAACTTGTTCCCAATCGACGTAAAATAATTTTTAAGCTTTGACTGACACTTTGACACATATTTTGTTTAGATTGCCTTAGTAGTGGTAAACAATACCCGGAGATGACTTAGAATTGGCAGTTCTTCTTTTTGAACAGATAATGTAGCCATTTCCTGGTTGCATAAATTCCGCCTACTGACAGAAAGGTTTGACTTTTCACACACGGAAAGATAAACAAAGAGATACCAGGTGTTTGCAATGACGAATCCGTCCCATCTTGTCGGCCATTTGTCAACTGCCATCCCCTTTTCCCGCAACTTCAGTCATCAGAAAACAATGTATAACTCTTACAGCTGACAGTTGGATAGGTAGCACAGTGTACATAGCAGTGTATCCCAAGCGAACAATGATAAAATACGGGAGCACAAAAACGGGAAGGACACCAAAGGTCCGTCGTCAGCTGTACATATCTGAAAATCAGAAACGGAATGCAGATTCTTCGAAGTCTTATATAACTAAGTTCTCTGTTGTTTCACGGGTGACATTAAGGCAGTCATGCCATTCATTTTCGTTTTGACATGGATTGAATGTCCGTGTTGGCTGCGACACACATGCAAACATATTAAGCACCAAACATGTCATTGGTAATTAATATTTCGGATATGAAGAGGCCGTTTCTTGCATTAAATTACTTATTACTTTTCTATTTGGTGTATATGAAGTTCGGGGAGGACATACACAGGACATACGTAATTAACGTACGCAAGTACACTACGGAGACATGTCACAAAACAAATATGGCGTTATTTACACTTGAGAAATAAAGTTATAGGAGGGAAATACTTAACAGCATGCAATTCATCATGATTTATTTCATTTGTAACAGTACAATCAAGAAAATCACCATGAAAGTGTCACAAATGCCAAATACACCAGAACAATTTGTATCAGAAAAGGGATAATCTTCACGCTCTCACATTTCAACTTTTACATGTGTGACATTAGAACAAAAGAAAGAAGAGACAATGTAATCCTAATGATGTATTTTCAAAAATATGCTTTATTTAGAATTATCCTACTATTTATCTATTAATTTACATCAAAAACTTTTTTTTTTCGGTCAAATCCAATATTTTAGAAACATTGTGTGAGAAAATCGTATCATATAATTGTCGAAAATGTCACATGTTATCAAAAAAAAAAAAAGACCAAAAGTACTGAAGACATTCATGCCGGATTAATGCTCACATGCTACAATCAAGGTTTACCAAACCATCGAGGCAAAAAAGACATTGAACACATCGCTGCTTTATGTCAACTTAAAAGTAGTTTTTCTGTTATTATAATCTCTGCATTTTCTGAATCTAAAAAAAGATTAATTTAGAAAGTGGAAGGGATTTGGGAGTCTGTTGTTTTGTGATAACTCTCTTCCTCTTCTCTCAGAGCAAGATAAGACGCTATGACGAGGACCGCTGTCACACGCGACGACAACAATATTGTTTTGTGATTCGTCTAGTGAAGTGGAAAATTGATTGTCGTTGAACAGCAAAAGGCACTCAGCGTGCGCTTCCACGACCGATTTAAACCCCTCTTGTTATCGAACCTTATCCTGACTTTACCCAGTTCAAAACAATGGAAGAACCCCACTGAATGAATGGACGAAGCGATGATTACAATACTGTTGCTATATTTGTATTGTATAACCCTTATTTCGAGAGAATATATCTAAATTCCTTCTAAAATCAAACGTTTAGAAGCACTGAGTGAAATTAAAGGATGAATGTAACTTCTCTCAGATTTTGCAATATCTTCGCTATCTGTAACAAGATCATTTCCAATGTTAGGCTTTGCATTAATGGAACTAATCTTAACTGGAGAGCTACTATCAACTGAAGGGCACAAAAAGCCATGGACACTCACGTCATCACGAATGTATCAATCACCACAAAAACGTTTTAAATTTCAGTTTCCTTCACCTTTTTTTTTACCGCCATTACAGTTCTTTCTCAAACACCCATGGCTCCCTTGTCTTCAAATACGTCTTTTAATCTTTAACCCAATCAGCGGTTTTAACTTCAGTATAAACAGTTACGTCAACAAAGTGGTTCACTCGAAATCCTACTAGACTATTTCTCGTCTTTCTTTTCTAAACTTAACATAAGAAAATCGTCAGTTGCATCATCTCAGAATAAACATGGGCGTCACGCTAAATTTTCTTAGAGTGATTAAAATCTTTTAAACACTCACCGAGATTGTCTGTTTAGATCTGATAGAAAAGCATCAGTGGGTCCCGACCCCATAAACCATTCCTGGTTGCTATGGAGACATGGGTATTTAAAACAGAATGGAAAAAAAACCTATAGACTGATATTACATAAAAAATAACTTTTAAGAGTCGACAGAATGAAGTTCTTGAAGATGATATTAAGTTCTGTTACCGCTTGTGTCTCCATAGAACAAGGTTTGGAACCTTGCAAAGCCATAGAATACTTTGTTTCTTTTCTATATAGATCACGTATAAAGTAGTTCATACACTAGGGATATTATTGTCAATAATATGATGATATTGAATATGTTTAATATCTTTGAAGGTGCATCAGTTATTTTAAGGTTGTATCGGTAATATCAACAGATTCAAAGTCTAGTGCGCGATTGTTCATTTAAAATACCGGAAGTAAAGTCAAAAGTGTTTTTTTTTTTTAAACTTATGTGTGCATATTTTTAAGCCGATGGGCCCAAAAGCCTAAACTGTATTAATAAAGCTATATTATACATATGTATATATTCTAGAATACTAATTCAAGTATATCATTTCCAAATATAATGCTACTATGTTGGCTGCTTACATCTGACAATAGAGTTAACGTTATTTAAGTTAGTGGTAAGCAATTGTCTAAGATAAACATAATTCTAATTAGAAAGCGCAAACACCGCCACATGCTATGTTTTAAAGAAAGTTTTGGCTATATTTTGTCTTTTCTTTTAAATATGGGTATCACGCAAATATCATTTAAGACAGTGAGAATATTATATTTGATAATAATGCTTGTAATTTTATATAAGGATACAATTAATTAGAATTGTTTTGTCATCAATCAAACCAGCATTCAGCTCTTATATTATAATTAACTGCTACTTTTTGTTGGTACTTTCGAATCATAGTTGCATTTCTGCATAGCTGCATAAACTTTACAAATGGTATATGTGACGTTTTACTTACTCTCTGCATCTATTAAAAGTCACTTTACATATCGAGGACTGACCGCGAAATTTTTCCATCTCCTTCTGTTTTTATGTGCACTTAGAAAAGTTTCGCGGTCAGCCCCCGATATGCTTAAGAGCGAAGATTATTTCCATACTGTATAATCGTATATCTCACCCCACCCCTTAAACACAGCAACGTCACTCTTTCTTCTTTTCTTTACCTTACCATACATTTTTAATACTTCTTTTCGACGTATCTGTCTAACCTCGCTTTTGACCTTTTTACAGACTATGACGTAAGATAAGACCAAATGAATAGCTGAACGATTTTCATTGGTAGAAAATGCCTATACTTAGAGGAAAAGGCAACGGGCAATTCTTTGTTGAGATTAAAATATATGTTTCGAAATTTGGATAATTTACAGTATCCTGACTGAATCACAGTTTCTTGATTAAATGGTATCTTATCAAAACATTTATCTTATATGCACATTGCTGAACATCATAAATATCTGCCTTATACTACATTCTGTTTTGCTGTCTCTGTAAGACAAATTGTCCGCTTTTTACTCCGCTGATTGTGTTGAGGGGGGAACACTTTACCAAGTGCTTCTTTTGACTTTCAATAACGATAAGCAACAACAATTCATGCATCATATAAAAAGCAATACTTTTCATTACTTTAATTCCCATCAACATCGAACATCTTTATAAAAAGATATTTCTTGTTATGGTATAATGATGTTTAGTGATTTTGTATGTAATAGTAAAAATATAAAGGTTTAAAATGATTTTATATGAGTGTGTGTCGTGACATTGCAGATTGAATATCATTGGACATAAATAAATACCATTGTAGGTTGGATATCAGTTACCCCTTTCCCTCATATAGACTCATTTTGACGCACTCAATAGGTACCACATAAAGCCTGATCTGCAGAAAACCACAGTTAAACCTTACCAAATTTAATTATAAAGTCCTTATTTCCAGACCACTGAGGAGCAGCGAACAGCATAAAACCTGATCAGCCTGCGAGTTACTCGTTCGCATAGGTCTTTTCATGGTTTCCTCTATGAGGGAAAGGGTTAATACAGATGCATGGTGAATATATTTTAATACCATTTATATTGAACGAAATTTGGAGAGATTTCATCGAATATTCAATATAATTTGTAAATTATGTATGCCAACTTAATATAGAATTACCTAAGAAATGTGTTAAACATGCTTAAACGTGCTTTTAAAATTGTTTGATATTTTGAGTCTATATTTAAAATAATTATATAAAACAGCGATGACATAGAACTCATGATATCTGATTTAAATAGTCACAATAGTCACAAAGGACCATCTGAACTTTATCTTAAAAATGAGGGTCAAGAACTGAGAACACATATTAGATTCTTATATAATGTTATCTTTTCACTGTCCTGACATGTCGTCAAATTATTACTATTCAAACTACTCCCGTGGAATATATTTGTTAAGCAAATAGAAGTTGGTTTAACACTGTGAAAAATGAGTCTCTACTACTTTCAAGTACCGTAATAACAGGATTTTTTTTTGTAATTAGTACTGTCGATATTTGATATGTCTTCATTAAATAATTTCTATGTTTCAGACGTGATCCAGTTTATGCCACAAGTTCTACTTAGTATTGCAGACAGAACAAATAGAACCATTAGAGAAATAATGCATTATCATATTTGCAGAGAATCGCTTTAATTTCCTGACCAGTCAAGATAAACTATTTCCGTTATATATTAGAAAATAAAATGCAGGTACCATGCATTCAAAGAAATGTTAAAGAAAATACTTTTTGCAAATTGAAATTTCCTACCCTCATCAATATGCGAGTAAATAATTTTCGATAGATAAGAATTTTAGAATATTTTTTTTCTTTTTTTTTCTCCAGCAAATAGCAAAATCCTGAGAGAGATAAACATATTCATGTGAAGTTACTATCAAGTTTATATGAGGTAAATAATGGTCACTGGTATATTTACATTTAAGCAAAATATACACGTCATAAGTCTGTGAGTTGAATATAGACCTAATATGATGATGGATTGTGTCGAATATAGAACAAGTGAGGGCAAAGGAGTGAGGAATAGACGTATATTATAAGGCTATCGTGTTGTATAATGTCAGATATATTATGTAAGTATCAGTAGTAGGTTTGACTATGGACTTTTTCATCTCTCAAACTGGCGGAATTTTACAGCACAATGCTTGTCACTGGTCACAGACGTGTATTCAATTATCTATGTGTTAAGAGAGTACTGAATGTTTATTATGTCTAATTTCGCAATGAAAACCAAATGTATTGCTTGTCATGTTCTCGAGTTGCTAGGTTGTTCAATGACGTCAGCGTTTAATTGATCTAATATTTGAACTCACACGCAACTTTAAGTACTGGTTTCAGAGTCATCAGAAATCAAATACAGCACTTTTTTAAACATTCGAGGCGTGAAGACGAAAAATATAAAATCTTCGGAATATCGAGAGGTTTGAAATTCGAGAGAACATGATTTTATGCAAAGTTATTAAATGTGCGCCTGGTCAGGGAATGTATCTCAGGTTAGGCATGCTGTAAGTATTTGGATGTCGCCACTTTTCTGTATTGCAATATTATCACATTCCGCTGGTTTAAGTCTTTCGTTATTGCTGATATGGTATAATGTGGTAAGTATGTCATTATCTGGAACAAAAACAACTAAGTGCATTTTTATAGAATAAAACACATCTTTAATTAATCTATTTCCATAAGATATGTTTTAAAGTCTGAAACATATGCATATACTTAGTGTATAAGAAAAAGTGCACGTTGGCTTTTGTTTTTTTTAAACAGCCAAATCATAACATATTTTCGAAAGAAATATTATAGGTTCACTTAAATTAACTTTAACCTAATTACACACTTTCTTTCAAAACTGCGTATAAATATTTACTTCAGATGCCCTCTCTTTTGTTTAATTAGAATAATTTCTTTTTTTTCTATATCTGAATACGCAAGAAGAAGAGGGTCAGTAGGTTGGGATTTGTTTTTTACATGAAAAGAAAGGTAAAAAAAGAAAATATTTGTTAAAGGCAGAAAGATAAAAAAAAACTTTGGGGTCGGATGTTAAGAAAGAGGGTCGATCGGGCGACAAGAAACGGAATTACTAATTTGCCTAATAATAAAATAATAATAATTATAATTAATATATTATTATTATAATTATTATAAATAATATTCGAACGAATGTTGGATGTTGCATTATCAATAGTATCAGCTTTAGCTTTCCTTTGCTTAAAGGCATTGTCTTCATAAAACATCGCGATATTTGCCCCTTTGATTGTTTATACAAATTAGTGTATCTTTGAATCGGATGCCCCCCAAACTCGCTTGTAGATATCTACAGAAGTCTTCCGAAATGACAAAATGCAGCATGTTCTGAAAAATGTAAAAACAAACAAATTGCTAGAGTTCTTCATCAATATTCATCTGTCGTTAGAGAACAAGCGGACCGGGACGACTGTTGACTGATAAGCCCCGATCGGCTGTGATATGGTGAACTTGAGAAGATAATCATTTAGAGGTAAGATCGGGAGTTAACATCACAGAAGCGATGTCGAACGGGACGTGATCATACAAACCAGCAATGGAAAGTGAGGGAGCAAAGGGCGTGTGAACTCTAATCGCAATTTCTCTGTCATATCTGAATGTATTTAAATGTGTCGATAACCACTGAGGAAGTCCGCTTTGAGTGACCTCATGACCACCGTTCAGTGGCCAGTGAACTCAGAGTAATTTAGATTAAGTCACGGATTTCTCTCGCTCCAGTTTGTAATAAGGTCTTTCATTTTTTTAATAAGGAAGCTACTATTACATCTCAAACACGAGTTTCTGTAAACCCTGCTGTTAAATCCATACCGTTTATTTTTTCTTTTGAAGAAAATGTAGAAAATAATAAAACAGCAATCACTTAGATATAAGGATCAATATCGATTTCGTTTTCAAACCAATACGGCAAAAACATGTGTCATACTAGACTTTTGAAATTTTGTAGTTTTATCATTTCCATTGCAAAATACCATTATTTTTTCATTACTTTTTTTATCGCTCATCATGAAAATATCAATATAAAAGTGATTTTTTGTTCATGTGTATAAAGAAAAACACAGCAAAAATGTGTAGCTAACATGATTTAATTTAATATTCCATATGTATTTATAGTAACATTGCAATATTTAGATGGGAAGTAATCCAAACACCGTGCATAATTTGAGGTAAATTTCCGGTCCCTGTGCAGAAAAAACGGGGGTCAATGGGGAACGCTTTGGGTTTTTCGAACCTAGCGTTTATTCGAACTTTTCTTTCCCCAACAGTCCTCGGATATCTCTGTTTTCGTATCAAAATGATTTAAATATAAAGGTGAAGAAAGTAAACCGGAAAACAGGACAACCTATCTGCACTCGTCATAAAGAATTCTAGATGTGCAAGTGTATATGTATATAATATGTCTAATTTGAAAATATCAACACTTTCATTT
Source organism: Solen grandis (assembly GCA_021229015.1). Taxonomy (NCBI): domain Eukaryota; kingdom Metazoa; phylum Mollusca; class Bivalvia; order Adapedonta; family Solenidae; genus Solen; species Solen grandis. Next base: position 21,889 of record JAIFHC010000076.1, on the reverse strand, counting down.
GCCTGTCATGTCTAAAAATAATCTTTATATATGTAATTGCTCAATACCACGACAGCTGGTAAAGATAAATAAAAACTGACAACTTCTATTTATTTTGCTGAAATTGAAAAGGCGGATTGTCTATCAAAACTTTCATTTTATTTTTGATTTTTTTTTTATTAAAATAATTCATTTGACAACAGGGTCCATACAACCAAATCACCACAATTTTGAATGAAAACTCCCGACATGCCCCAAGATAATATAGACCCAGCGCTGTGTGTGAATGTAGTCATTAGGACTGTATGGCAGAATAATTAAGCTAATATTTGACATCTTGCTTTACTATTGATTGGCCCGTCATCCTACACGCCCTAAAACATATGCGAGACGTTGACTTTCTGTATCGTGTTACTCGGGATCATTTGGCAGTGTTTGTTCACAGAAGTTCATACTTTACCAAGCGAAGTGAATACAACAAAAATGGATTCCTTTTTTATTTAGTTTTTAGAAGCGAAAGCTTCTAAAGTCTGGCAGTGGATTTTCTACTTACAGTCACATTACCGCCACTTATCCATAGATTCGCGTTGAAAAATAGTACCACTGGTTGTAAAAGTCAACATTGCAGTTTTGATAAAAGTAAGATATATTGCAGGATTTTAAAAGCATTGGGTATAATCACAATTTCTGTGAAAATAAAACTGTAAAAGAAGCAAGTTTATAATTAAGTGTTCGTCAGCAAGTTCATTCATTTTACTACATTTAAATAACCTTATTTGCACCACAAAGTTGCGGCTGCGGGAATTAGCTCAATTGGTAAGAGCGTCGTTCAGTGTTTTGTTCTTGCAAGGGGTCGTGAGTTCTAGTTCAGCTGAGACTTATTTTTGGAATACTGATTTTTTTTATATTCTTGGGTTATATATTTAGAATTTTTTAATTCTAGTTTTTATACTTCCATTATTTTGCATTTGTTAACCTTTTGATTTAAATCATAGACCACAGGACCCTGATATTCAGTCAAAAAAAATTGACCTCTCTATATATAAATTATTTATAGAGAGGTCGATTTTTCTAACATGAGAGTCCTGCGCATATACAGGTTCGGTTATAAGGTCAAAACAGAAGAAATACGAGGGGGACAATATGTTTAATGTAAGCTGTCAGTTGAAACATTTTGTTTTTAATCTTTTCTTGTTAGAGTCTCAAATGACTAGTGTCTCTAGTCGCATCTGTATGTCACAATCAGAAAGTATTTAACGGCTTAAGTTTATATTACAATGGTCAAACTTTACTTACCGAGAACAATAACTCTACCTTGCTTCATCTCTATTACTTACTTGTATGGTGAAATTATATCTTTTCAGAACATATTTTAAAAACTATTGAAGGCATGGATATCATTCTTTACACATGGGAAGGATGTGAAGTAAAAGACAAAATTTATCTTGTCCCATTTTCTTGCTTTTCTATTAAAATCATTTCTGTCTGCAGCAATTTCATGAAGTATTAAAGGTATTGAGAAGATCACAACTATAACTACTATTCTTTATCCATTTTTGTTTAATTTGACAGGATAAATAAAATAATCTATCTTACCTACTGTTTTAATAAGATTTAACTTCCCTGATTTTTACATGAATACCACAAAAATAATAAAGGGATTGACTTTATAATTCACACATTTTAACTTTCGCTTTTGACAGTGCTCTCAGTGCTTTGATTTATTTAAAGTCTCAGAATTTGTATGGGGAAATATGTTTTTCAAAATTTTGAAATAGTAAAACCTCAAAAGATACTTGATTAATCCCTTAATGTTTAACGAAGCTCACATAATGAAATATTTAATAAAAAAAACAATAACAAATAAAACCCCACTAGAAATCCCCCGGAATCCTTAGTTGTTCAGACAGGGCAATATAGTGAGAAAAATGGGCGGAGCTTGTTCTGAAACACATTGTTCAGTAAAATCACGGATGTCCCGGTATACATTGACTTTTGCTATAGCTTGAGTAAATCTTGATACACCGTAGTAGATGAAATATGAAGGAAATCCTCGGACTTCTGATTAACCCTTTGTTATAATTTTATGCTTACGCTGATTTGAGTTAAGTATAGAACGAGACAGCCATAATTATAGACTCTTTCCTGTAAATTAGGCATTTCTCAAGTCCTTTCGGGGATTAAATTCACACAGAGACTTATACGTTGTAGATGCACTCGGATTTAGCCCTAACAACTATAAAATATGGGACTTTAAATACAAATTGAGGTATGAAAATGTATGTAGTCGGAAAACGGCTCATTAGCGATGCGCCTTAGCGCTTACCTCTTTATACATAATTTAATAATAATTTATGTAAACTTGTATCAACGTAATGACTTGATGGAAACACTGATATTTGATACGCACAATAACAAAAGAGTAAAGATATGATAATAATATCAGCTAACATTGAAATCATGGACACATAGCTAATGTATGCATAAAATAAAAGTTGCATTGTTTTGTATTTCAATAAATACTAGATAGTTTGTCCCAACCTTATTTTTCCTTTCTTATTAAAAAAAAGAAGAAAAATCGGCGTCAGTAAAACTTTCAATTTAACCCAAAATGCACACGCTTTGCCCCTTGCTGACCTTTGCAATGCCCCTTGCGCCCTTTTATGACGCAAATTCCGCAGGCGTGTTACTGTTACTTCTTGTGCTTCGTTTCCGAGAGTTGTTTGTATCCCTGTAATCTGACGTTATCGACGTCACGCCGCAGGTTTCAAGTTCATTCCAAGATCGTCCGGAGACAACCCATTTCATTGCGAATCTGGATGTGCACGGGGGTTTTACACAATGTTTAATGGCCGTGATGACTTTAACTTAATTTCGATATGGATAAGCAAATAGCGAGGATCTTCTTCTGTATCCGCCATCGACAGTGTTTTCTTCCCATGGGGCGGTCTGTATATGAAAAATAAACAGTGTGGTCGGCAAATATTAACTATCTTTTTACAACCGTACGCCAGATATTAAATAAATAGTGAATTTGAAAATCATGGGGGTGTCATGTTTCAAGACGAAGCGCGGATCTGAGCAAATACATTTTCGGTATTCTCGTCTGCTTAAATTGCCCACCCGGGCTCCGGATCCCCGAGAGATAAAGTTTTAAAATCCTTCCTGGACGGCGAACGTATTGTAATATTCATTAACATGAACACAAATGCTCGACTTCTTGTCTTTTATCTTCCTTAATGATAAAACTTTAAATATCAAAATTTGTTTCTATTACAGCGCTTTCTTTTGTTTGTTTTCTTGGGTTTGACGCACGTCATCTGTTTAAGTTTAAACTTTATTTATTTTACATCGATTAAGAACAAGTTCTCACAACTTATATTAATCACTCTCGATGGCTCTGATGACGGCGTATGTGGTCATTATTGTGGGAGGAAACCGACGAACCCAGAGAAAATCCACGTGTCTTGACTGGCGACCGATTTACTCTCTTACATACGTGACCAGAAATCGAACCCGGGACGCATTTTTAAGAAGCGAAGCGCGTTACTACTACGCTATCCAGGCACCCCTTTTACATCGATTACGAAACAAACACTGCGATGTCCTGAAACTTGGCTAACTTGTCCCGGAATCATCATTATGAACTGAACTCCGAGGTCATGTCAGTTATATTTAAGGGTTTAACGGGTCTAAATGACGAAAGTTCATTGGCAATATGTCATAATATTATACCATCAAAACATATCTTGACGTTGCAATTTGCAATATAAATTGAACTAAAATCTAATATGCAAGTAAACTCTAATATGATAATATATAAAATATAACTTATATATTTAACTTACAAAACATACCAAAAATTATGTTTATTGGATATCATACATTATCATATCATATTTTGCAATAAATAAACATTATTTTCTGTCAAAAATGCCATAATTTTAACAACCTACATACTTTCATGCAGAAACGTTGTGCGAGTATCAAACAACGTAACTTCCAGTTAAAAGCGTTCTATGTTTATCAAACACGTACATATCAAACTACATAATTAGCTATAACAATGTCATACAACCAACAAATTATGAAATTCCCTGCAAAGTCGTCGACTACGAAATGTCACGCAAAAACGCCATACGAGTATTTCCTGTAAATGTCATACGTGAATTAAAATGCACGTACCAGTAATTAGCGATAACAATTTTATACGACTGTCAAACTACAATATTTATTGCAAAATCTTCATGCCACTTTTAAACTACATAAAATTTCTTCCAAAACGTCATACGAGTATCTAAGTATATAATTTCCAGTAAAAAACTCACAATTATGTTTTTGAAAAAATTTATTTATAAAACATTATAAAGTACAAAATAAGCTTTAACAATTTTATAGGAGTTTTAAACTAAATAAATAGCTGCAACTAGCCTCAAGTATCACACTACATGGCCAATTTTTAAAAAAAACCAATGACTAGATTAAAAGTGATTAAATCCAAAATTTGTATGATCTTAATTGTAAAAGAGTGAATTAACTGTTTGAATTTGAAACAGATAACTGGCAGCAATCTTGATAAAAACGATGCGTTTAGTGTTGTAAGAGTTGTCGCCCTTATTTCTGTTCTTGCTCCACGTAGTTTTGATTATGTTAATTTGTGATTTATTGATTTGTTTTGTATTTCGTTGGTTTATAACAATTCCGTTGCTCATGGTGTATTTGAAATACACATGGTATATATAACAGATAAATATTTTTATTATATTTAGGACATTTTTGAAATAAAAATTAATTTAAAAAAAAAAAAAAAAAAATAGTTTTCGTAAATTACTGTATCTCATATATCTGTAAGAATCTAAATGTAAAAAGAAAAATAAAAAAACAAAAACAAGAAAACAAAAACTTTCTAGGCATATCATGAACTAGTTCGATAAATCACGAATGTAGTTTTGTCATTTAGTGTGTAATAGAGAGAAACAAAATTATGATAAAAACAAAATATTGTTTAACGTTGCGTACTTTGCTGCCATTTCCTGAATTTCCAAAACATTTGCAAAAAAAAAAACGTTTTTTTTTTTGTTTTTTTTTATTGTATGTAAACTTTGGATGCCATCGTTCAGTGGAAGAGTTTATGATAATGGATCAAAAAGTTTCAAGTTCGATTCCCGCTGGGCGCTAGCGTCTCTGGTACAGAGAGGAACAACTGTGAAATCATTAATTTTCGTGATACACTAACTTTCGCCGATTTCGAGGAAGGTTTTATCAACGAATTTCATTTCCTACGAATACCGTTCTGTAGGCCTCACGAATTTCAAAATATCAATTCATGAATTAGATACCCACGAAATTCCGTTAAGCACATTTCAACGACATTTGATGTCAACTATATTTAAGGATTTAACAGTAGTTTAGATTGCAAACAACTTCTTTCCAAAGATACAAAAGGTGATAACAACTTTCGATAACGTCAGTATCTTGTTTGATATAGCAGTTGTGTGACATGATATTTGAATAATAAGTTATATGCTAATATCTTAAATTATGTCCATGGGACAGTTTACAGTGTGTAAACACACATATCTTATCATACGAATATCAGAACACGGCGGCCCCTGTATCACGAGATACCTCATAATTACACAGTGAGATCAAAGCTGCAGTATTTAACAGTTTACTTCATGCAGTATTGTTTGAAATAAAGTAGACAAAGGCAACAATAAAAATATAATTATTGTGCAATATCAATAAATGAGGACACGTTAAGTGAGCACTATGGGTGGAAAACAATCTTTCCCACGGGTCACTATCCCCGAGGACAGAGTGTTTATCGTGACTGGAGCAAACAGAGGTGAGTACTGACATGTATTTATATTCAAAGCGATACAGTATACTAACGATAAGTCGAGGATCGAAGGGAAAAATATGGATTCCTCGAAAAATTGCGATGCTAGAAATTTCGAGAGAACATGATTGTATAGATAATTCATGGACCATGATTGAGCTTGTGTTGAGATACATGAAATATACCTTGAATACTGACATTTCCTGACAGAATATTTACATTTTTCCAGCAGAAAATTATTTTGAAATTAGTACGCTTGCTTTGCATGTAAAGTGTGATAGTGGCAATGGCGATACGCATACATTGCACTACCAAAATATGATAATGAGGTCACTATCAGTACTTTATGCCCATAAACGTACAGTGAATAGGTCACTCCTTTGTGTACCGTATAAACACACACACACACACACACACAGAGGATTTATTTATGATTTGTACAAAACTGCCAGTTGGACCTCGACATATTAAAAATATGAGAATTATCACTATTTGTATCTCATGTACGCATATATGTATATATGTATCGGCATAATAACATTTGTAAACAAATAGGTGTACCAGTTATTACCATTTCCGTATGCATCCCTTTTTCCTTAAACAGTAAATTTAAAATCCCACCAAAAAAACATGTCAATCGCATACAATGCCTTCTTGCCACACAGAAGTTAATGTTTTTAATTTGAAGTTTATCGTATTTAATGTACTTTATGTAGAAAAAAATCTACGTGACTTGCTGGCTTAACTCACGAGTAATTGTTTCAGGGATAGGGTATGAGACAGCCAAATGGATAGCAATGATGGGAGGACACGTGATTATGGCATGTAGGTCTCAGGACGATACAGTCAAGGTATGCATGTGCCAATTTTATATTAACACACAATCTTAATTAGATCATGTTAATGAGTTATTTATTAAGTTGACATATAGGATAAGGCAAAATATGTAATGTTTTGATTGTATGCTTTTCGTATGATGCTTTATAATTCATTCATGTCATTTTGATAGATTCGAAATGTTTACTTCCGTATACACGTGCTAGCGAAAAGATATGATTTAGTCATTTGAACTCTTTTTCATCACTTGTTCATAAAATACCAGTATTGCAAGTATAACCCCGGTGTGTCTTTTTCTTCTTTAGAAAATACCTCAATGTACTTGAACTAAATCTGCCTAGAAATATTTAGGATAAGGAAGACGTGGGGCATGTAATTTTATACTCAGTTGCAAGCGAAAACATGCTCTAGGGGTTTTGTTGATTCAAATACGTAATTTCCTTTAAAAATATATATTATTTGGAATATAAACCTTTCATGTAAATAAATCATGGAATAAAACAACAACAACAACAACAACACATAACGTTAACGAAATGCATGCCTATACAAGTTGTTAAGCAATACCATGTACTTGCTTATGTTGCCAATGTACAAGTCTAAGTTGCCAATATCAGCTGTTGCCAATATCAGCTGAGTATGCATGTACTTCTCAATATAAGCTGAATATACATGCACTAGTCTATGTTGCTAATATCAGTTCAGTATACATGTTATTGTCTATGTTGGCAATATCCGATGAGTATAAATGTCTTTGTTGCCAATATGAAGTACATGTACTAGTCTGTCTTGCCAATCTCAGTTACGTATACATGTACTGATTTTTGATATCACTAATAAATAACTTGTTATGTTGCCTAAGTGTACATGTTTAGTCTATGTTGCCAGTATCAACTTAATATACATGTACTAGTCTATGTTGCCAATATCAACTAAGTAAACATGTACTTGTCTATGTTGCCAATATCAACTAAGTGTACATGTACTAGTCTATGTTGCCAGTATCAACTAAGTAAACATGTACTAGTCTATGTTGCCAATATCAACTAAGTGTACATGCCTAGTCTATGTTGCCAGTATCAACTAAGTGTACATGTACTAGTCTATGTTGCCAATATCAACTAAGTATACATGTACTTGTCTATGTTGCCAATATCAACTAAGTAAACATGTACTAGTCTATGTTGCCAATATCAACTAAGTAAACATGTACTAGTCTATGTTGCCAATATCAACTAAGTATACATGTACTAGTCTATGTTGCCAATATGAACTAAGTATACATGTACTTGTCTATGTTGCCAATATCAGCTAAGAATACATGTACTAGTCTACTATGTTGCCAATATCAACTAAGTATACATGTGCTAGTCTATGTTGCCAATACCAGGCTATACGACGCATGAATGCCGAGTACAAAGAAGACAAGGAGAGAGGGCTATCTGGAATCGTGGACGTAGAGGAGCTGGCACTGGAATTTATGGAACTTGATCTGTCATCTTTCGAGTCAACAAAACAGTTTGTTAAGGCATTCAAAGAGACTGGAAAACAACTGCACGTGTTGATTTGCAATGCGGGGGTAGTCAAGGCGAAACCCGGTAAGCTTTTCATTTTGAGAGGTTTCAACTTTTCTTAATTTTGAGAAGTAGGGGGAATATGTATTTGTATAGAGTTAGTCAAACAAAGCGACCAATGAAGTAATAGATGAGCAAATACAATGCATATATACATGTTCTATATATCTTGGTGGCTGGAGTTGCTGTGTTGCAGATAATGTTTAAGTTGTAACGGAACTTCATATTCAAATTGTTCCAGTTTTGGTCTTATGATGCGTATTTATATTTGCAAAGTATGATGTAACATTTTTAATACTTTGATCTTTGGTACGTTTTTGTTGCTCGAGATCGGTGTTAACGGGATTCTGCGAGACTTGCATTGTCCGTCTAGTGCGGGGTCGCATAGAACGGAGTTAAAATTGGCCTACAGAGTAAACTGGTTAATGATAAAACCATCGCATGCATTGCTATAGTTACTTACAATACCACCAGTCTTTTTGATCATTATATGCACACTATTTTGCAATGTAAAATCAAGATATATTTGGATATTTGAATGAACACTTGGGACCGATTTAATAAAACGATACTAGGTTTTGATATGCGAAATGAAATAGAATGGTCACTAAATATCTCAGATTTTGACATTTTAAAGATATATTTCAGAGCAGACGGGGGATGGTTTTGAATTCATGCTACAGGTAAATCAAATAATACTTACCACGAAGAACCCCTACATATATCAATATATAATCCTGAACCATGATTTATCCTTTCCTTACAGAGAGAGAATTAATCTTCCTTCGCTGGTAATTTCATAGTTACTCTTGTTTTTTTTTTCTTAGAAACAGAAAGGGAGTTGTAGTGCCTTAGACTACCTATGTTTTGTTCACTGCGAATTTATTGAATCGCCCTCGTTTGATTACGGAAGTTGAAGATGTTTATTTTTCCATGTTGAAAAATTATTGTCAAAATTATTTTCACGAATAATTGCAGTAGATCAAGCCTTGAGACGTTAACGTGAACTAGTTTCAGGTTATTTTCTGACAACACCTACACCGTAATCCGGAACTATTTTTGTTTTACTTTTAAAGGGGGATAATTTGGGCGTGCATGTATATCGATATGTAGCATTCCAGTATTTACTAGTTGTCTCCCGTTGTTTCTGTTTAAAGGCACACATTCACATAGATTCATCGGCGTGTGAAAAGGATCGAAAACACAAAATAGTTTCATTCTTTCGTCATAAATTTGAATAAAATGAAAAGAAAAATCGATTTTTTATAGTGTAAAATGAATATACCTCATCAAAGTTCTACAATTTCTTATATTTGCACGAGCGCGGAATAATTGGCAGAGAAAGCTTAAGTATTTCTAAAATATGAAGCCAATTAGCGTTTGTGTGCAGTATATACATAGTCCTACAAAGCGTTTTTCAGGTCTCAGTTTTTAATTCAATATTCTTTTCACACCAGCCTCTTTGCATTCATAATTATAAACGTAAATCCCCTACCCTGATGCATGCACATGGATCAGCAAAATTTAGGACTAGTCTTGCTTGTTATTTAAACTCTCTCTGCCAGTACAAACTACCTTAACCCTTTCCCTCATATAGACTCATTTTGACGCCCTCAATAGGTATCACATAAAGCCTGATCAGCAGAAAATCACAGTTAAACCTTACCAAATTTAATTACAAAATCCTCATTTCCAGACCACTGAGGAGCAGCGAACATCATAAAACCTGATCAGCCTGTGAGTTACTCGCAGGCTGATCTGGTTTTATGTTGTTCGCATAGGTCTTTTCATGGTATTCTCTATGAGGGAAAGGGTTAAATGTAAATATACCAGTGACCATTATTTACCTCATATAAACTTGATAGTAACTTCACATAAAGATGTTTATCTCTCTCAGGATTTTGCTATTTGCTGGAGAAAAAAAAAAGAAAAAAAATTCTAAAATTCTTATCTATCGAAAATTATTTACTCGCATATTGATGAGGGTAGGATCTGGTTTTATGTTGTTCGCATAGGTCTTTTCATGGTTTCCTCTATGAGGGAAAGGGTTAAGACTACACTTGTTACGTTATACAAGTGTGATCACGTGCATTACAAGCGTGTACCGGAAATCAAGCACACCTGTTACATTTTGTAACAAATGTGTTCGGTACCAATTTTTGATGTGACATACAATCACACTTAAAAAATATGTTCCAAATGCGAATTATTACGAACAACAGTGGTGTTTTCCCCCTCATATTATGATGAAATTTAATACAAATGATAAAGGCTCGCATTTCGACCACATTTTTTTTTCACTTGAAATGTTAGTCCACGTTTATTGTATTTCTTTTGATTGCCACAGATATGAATTATTTGTAATTTTGAACACCCCTCGTATAGATTTATGTAATGAACGCTTCTATAATAAAACTCAGCAAATCTTATAGGAATCGTTTTGAAACATGTTCAGATTTTCTTTTACAATATACAAGATACAAATGACAGTTAGATGCAAAATAAAATACATTTTTTTTATGTTTAATCTTTGATTCTTTTTCATTCTTAGGTTAATTATCTTAGCCATTTTCTGTTGATTGGGCAACTTTTGCCCGTCATGAAAACAAGTGGACCTGACGTGCGAATAGTTATGGTTTCTAGCGAATCACACAAGTAAGTTTTCATTTATATAGTAATATTACTTCCTCCTCAAGAAAACACGGAACTACTAGGTCGGTCGTACGTTTGATCCCCGACGTGAGACATACAAAAATTGTTGAAAATGGCAATGGTAGCTCCCTGCTTGGTGCCGGGTTAAATAAAAACTACAGAAATTACATGTAATTTGAAATCAGTAAATACATGTTTACTAAGTACCACTGCAGCAATAAACTATCATATTTATTTCATATTTTTCAACCGTATGACACGAAAAATATGAAATAAATAGAACTTTCGTAGAAACGATTGGTTTTTAATGGGCTTGTACACTAGGACCCCGAATGGTTCCCGATGGCGGAATATTCTAATTTGGGATGCTTCGGCAAATCTTCGAGATGTTCTGGGACCTATCTGTGTCCTTCTGGAAACTTTCAGGCACTTCTGGGTTTAATCGGAATTGAAAACACTTCGGCATCAAAATTTTAAAAGTTTTATAATTTGGACGCCGAATGTTATACTCGGGACGGCTTCGGGATCATTGGCAAACCATCGGCAACCATTCAGGAGGAACCCTTCTTCATTCGCTCGGCATCTATCATCGGTGCTAATACCTTTTATAGTCGAGTATTACTCACTGATTAAGGCGGGTTATCCTTACCATTATTGGTGAACAGTACTCAATGAATTCATTGAGAAATGATCATAATATTCAGTGAACAGTACTCACTAAATCGTCAAGTACCGAGTACCGAGTTTCCGTGAGAAATGCTAATCTTATATGCATTGACTTGATGATGATACCCTATGGTTACTGTGTGGAAAATCTTAATGAATTAGACTCATCTATCGCTGCGAAAATATTTGTCAAAAACGGTTCCCTTTTTTGTGACCCCTGATATATAACCATATTTTTTTTTTCAGAATGTGTCGGTTTGATTTAGGAACAATGAACAACCCTGGCTCTTTCGATAGTTTTGGTTTTTTCGATTATTATGGTCGATCTAAGGTGTACCAGGTAGGAATCACGTTGATGATTAATTGTAGTATATCATGCCTTATTGAATCTAAACGATCTAACAGTTTTCTTATATGTAATAAATGCGTCTTTCTAAATATATCTATGTGAATATTTTCAGTATTCATAACTTGTGCAAAAAAAGCAATTCAATACTGTTTAACCAGATAATTATAATTTACATAGTACTAAATACAGTTATTTCTGTTAAAAAAGAAGTAGGAGTGAAAATTGCATATCAAATTGTGTATAGCCCTTATTATTTAGCCTACAAAGGTTTAGTCCTAATAATTATGAATAAATAGAATATGAAAAATTAGAAAGGCAATGATACTTTATTATCATATATCTAATATTCTGAAAATACCTCCTTACCAGATAATGCAGATGCACAGCCTCGCCAGAAGATTGCTAATTCCAACATCACTGTGACGTCATTACATCCGGGGACAGTAGAAACGGGAATAGGAAAGGAGTTTGATGATATGAAACTTTACTCTGTTTTCCTTTATTTCAACAGACTCTTCGGTATGAAGCCATGAATAGAAATACTTTTCTTTTTAATAAACTTTCCTTTTTCGTTTTTTCTATTAGCAACACCATTTCAATCGTCAGAACCCACGTTTTCTTTTTAATCGACCGTGGGTATTTGATCAGCGGAACTATGTACTCATGGATTATTAAGTAGGCATTTCATCTGATCCGTAACAGAGACAGTTCGGATCATGTGATCAATTAAAAGGAGCGTTACATATTGTTGTTCAGATTTTCAAAGTCAGCCTTTGTTTTTGTAACTCCAATGAATAGTATTCAAATTATTACGCATGGTTTCAATGGTCAGCAAGTTGCTGATTAATACTCATGAAAATGAAATTTTGCTATTGAAAATCGCACGGTAAATACGGTAGTGATAACGGAATTTATACCGGGGTTCCGACGATGCATCAATTTTTAGTCGTGTAAAAAAAGGTTATCATTTTGTAATCAGTAAGAATTAGTTGTCGTTTGTATTTTTAATTGTATGGAATTTATCGTAAGCACTGTAAAGCGGAGCGCTGAGATAAACCCATGCAAAATATTTACAGTTTTTTTCACGAAGGCTATAAGTTATAACGACGACGTCTTTGATGTCACAAATTTAACTCCTCCCTCCGGATTGATCGACACATCCATTTGCTTTCCTTGTATTCAGTTTTTATTTTGCTATCATGAGATACTATTGATTTGGCATTTGAGACCATCGAATTTGTGAAATGTAAGAGACGGGTCCCAAGTTCAAGTTCAGGTGAAATTGCATATTTTCTCCTTTTGAAATTGTAAACCAGTTCATGTTATTTAATCTGCAACCTTTGGAAGTTAAACGGTGTATAATTGGTTGATTATATGACCACTTGTTAAAATTACGTAATTCTTAAAACGACCAATGTATTTCCTTCTTTTTCAAACTCGACTGCACATGCATTTAAGGAGTAGGACATTCAGGAAGTAATTGATAACATACGATTGAATATTTGATATGACTCATATATATAAGGACCATAATTCATAATTTTGATTAGTCATTATAAGTCATTATTTACTACTTGGCAAACACCCTTGAGGCATGGTCTTGCCGTTGATAGGTCTACTATTGCTACAACTACTCCAGGTCTACTACAGTGTTACGTTTCTGTTTACTTGTCAAACTATATATGCTGAACATGAAGGTTCTAAGATTTTACAAGCATGTTTTAAAAACAATAAGTAATAATTAAGATATCATTTCCCCAAATCTCTGCAGACGAAAGAGAAAATTCAGAAGCTGAAACCTGGTTTATTAGAATACGGTACGTCGTTAAGCGGTTGGGCAGACGTCAAACATGTGGTTTCTGTCAAATATCTCCTGTTAGATTTGAAATACCTTTTTTATACTCAGTAGGTAGATACCTTATTGGAAGAGGAAGGTTGGGATCAATTTTCAGATCAGTAGGGGCAAGGTCAAGGTCACTGTTCATAAAAATAGGTATTTCGTTTCCATTAAATAACTTCTTTTAGGGTTGATATTTAGGAGAGGGGGAATTGAATTTGGAATAGAATCAATGTCGTTTCCATAAATATTTCCTGTTAGAATTTTAGACAGTTTTCATACGTGGTAGGCAGATTCCTTATTGGAAGAGTAAGGTTTGGATCAATTTTCAGGTCAATTGGGCCAAGGTAAATGTCACTGAGATTTAAAATAGATTTTTCGTTTCCGTCAAAAAACGTCTTATAGGAGTGAGGCATGATGACCATAAGGGATATGGGTAACTCATGGGAAGAGGATGATTTGGATTGTATTTCAGGTCAGTTGGGACGGACAAGGTCAAGGTCACTTTTACTAAAAATAAATTTGCATCAAAAAGGTCGTTCGTCAAATATCTCCTGTTAGAAATGAGATACAGTTTTCATACTTAATAGGTAGATACCTTATTGGAAGAGGAAGAATGGGATTGACTTTCAGGTCAATAGGGTCAATGTCAAGGTCACTGTTACTAAAAATAGATTTTTCATTTCTGTTAAATTCTTTTAGGTGTGGGGTATGATAATCATATTTAGTAGATAGATACCCTATGGGAAGAGGAAGATTGGGATTGAATTTCAGGTTAATTGGATCAATGTCAAGGTCACTGTTACTTAAAATATTTTTGCACCAAATTGGTCGTTTCCGTCGAATATCTCCTTTTAGAATTGAGATACAGTTTTCATACTTGGAAGGAAGATACCTTATGGAAGAGGAATATTAATAATTTTTTATAAATCAATAGGGTCAAGGTCAAGACCGCTGTTACTAAAATAGTTTTTGCTTTCTTCAAATAACGCCCTCTTTGTCAAGGGAAATTATTCACCAACCTTTATAAAATTGCAATGCCTGACTTATTCCCTTGTACTTTTGATGTCATCAAGCATAATATGTTGTCATCAATGAATTATGATGTCACCAACATTCTAGAAGAAAATACATATTTGTTTTTTTAAACATGCATGGCGCAAGAAAAAAAAGACTTATAAACATGAGTGTTTGGGTGGCAAGTATATTTTATTATGTCAATTTTTGTGATGTCATATGTTTGCTTCTACGGCAGTGCTGGAAATAAACAGTAGTCTCGTTGACTGTTGAAAACCTGGTTTCGAGTCATTTGACGTGTTTCTTGTTTTTGTAGGGATAATGAAACGGCCTATAGAGGGAGCTACCACGGTGATCAACTGCGCGGTTAATCCGGCATTGCAAGGCGTTTCCGGTGTGTATTTCAAGGAATGCAAGCCGGCAACCACGACACAGGTGTCAAGGTAAATCTCGTTTCTGTTTCACAGTATTTCAGATATCGGTTTTACCATGGAACATTTGCATTTTGGATGAAATTTAATTGCCGTGAATTCAAATAATGCTTTGATCTGTGGCTTGGAATTCGGAAGAAAATGTTTCTGATTGGTGCAGACTATCTTTATAATATTTTAAAGTTAAATGCCCTGGTAAATGTTAAGAATGCTACAAATAATAAACTTTGGTGTGACAAAATATTGGAAGACAGTGCTTTAATTAGAAAATATTACACATAAGGAATGGGATTTAATAAGAATAGTATGACCTGCATGCTCTTGCAAACTATCTCGTGGTAAGTAATTAGGAGTTCCTGTAAATATGAAAATGTTGAAATAGATAGTTTATAAGTCTTCAGGTATAAATTATAAACTGTGGTAAAGAAAATGAAGACATTTTGTAACAATTTTATATTCTTTAAGGATGATGACATAGAAGTTTGATCGGTCATGCATCTTATGCAACTTTTCGAAGGGGAAAAAATAAAATAACGTTTTCATATGTATGCACAAATCGAGTGAAAACAGTTTTAACTTTGAAATTATTTAGGGATGAGGAAAAGCAGGAAGAATTGTGGATGAAGACAATGGTGTTTCTAAGGGAACATTTCACGGAGGACGAGATGTTTTGCTTAGAGGGAGCAGATCCATAGTGCAAAACAGCTTAAAACTTCACCACACATGGACATACGGACTCGTCATTATTCATTATATCAAAACGCTCCAGTGATACAGTGATATCATTAGATTTAAAAGGGATCCATTCGCGGATTAAAATTATAATATTATTGTTTTAAATGTATTGTTATTTCATAATTGTTATTCACACCGTCATTTGCATGCCACTCGGCATTCTTCTTTTGCAATGGTTTATTTCTATTTATTTTTTTCTTATCTTTGAAAATAGGCAATACCATCGCAAAAATTGTTGTGGCATAATGCTTATGTTGACAAAGACGAACCATTTTCGTTCTGTGTTATAATTTTGGTAATAAAATGACAATTTTGTTTGCTTTAATCATTTGCATATCTTTTTCAGATAGATTATCCGATAAGGCTTTGCAAATCAAATAATGTTTTTATAGGAGAAAATGAAGAGTAATTAAGAACGAAAAGAGGTGAAATAAAAAAAAAAAAAATTAATATATATATATTTCAATTTCAGGGATCATGTTAAGATATTCAATTAAGATAGTCACAAAAATTTAGGAGTAATTGGAAATGAATAACTTGCATAGGACTCTTGTCAGTTTTGTGTAATCGATGTTTTGTTTTTGTGAGATTGAATGATAACAGAAAATCTAATTGATACATATTGATTGTAAGGAACACTGCCCCTACACCCACACAAGGACCACCCCATATATCACATGTATTGACTTAAATGTAGAGAAGAGAAAAAAGGGGCTGCGGTCTAGTGCCAGTGGTTTGGAAATAGTGTCGCAAACTTACGTCGTGATTTTTGACAGAAACGGTGAATTTGGAACATCATTTATCATAAAACTCCATTGCAAATGAAAGAAAAAATTAAAATAAATGAAATGTTAATTTAATTATTATTTATTGCAGAACTATATCGTATTTTAGCAGCAATCATTTCTCTGAACTCCCAATGCTTTCAAAATCAAAATGCATTTGATTTTGGTCACATGATACTCTTAAGGTTTTGTGCGAAAATGTGTCATTATTACTACTAATTATTTCGTTTGTAACTGAGTGAAAGTTGAATTATTTCCTATGTATTTAACAATGGCTATGCATGTAATTTAATTTATATACTAGTCACTAACGGATTAAAGGGGGCATCCGACGCGCAAACATCCCAGATCATAGATAGATGTAGACACACAAAGATTTCAAACCTTTAAATAAAAGTAAAATCGCCCAGACCTCCAGTCTACACCCTTCTTACGACTCGGACATCCCTGTGCTAGTAGTAATGGTATAGTAAATATTAATACTTGCATGCCAAATTCAATGTTAATTTAAATATATAACTATGTAATAAACTTAAAACATATTTGCTTCTTATATCTTTTTTCTCCCTGGTATCTTTTATAATTGTATGTGGATAATATCTTATACTTGGTAATCTAGGGACAATTGACACAGAAGTTCTTTTATTACCTCCCCTTGACTATTTTGTTGCCATAGTTATCTCCCATGAAAACTAACAAAAAGTGATTTTCTCCATTTTCCTATGGTAAAGTTTAGATTTGTTTCACAAAAGTTGGTACAAAATCATAAAATTACGGTGGCACTGAGGTGACATGTGCAATAGTTTTTTTTTGGTATTGTTTTCCCGAGTTAATTTTTTTTTTTAACTCGGGAAAACAAAGTTATTTTTGTTTTCCCGTGTTAAATTTTTTTTTTAACTCGGGAAAACAAAAAAATATTGTTTTCCCGAGTTAATTTTTTTTTTTAACTCGGGAAAACAAAGCCATTTTTGTTTTCCCGTGTTATTTTTTTTTTTTAACTCAGGAAAACAAAAAATATTGTTTTCCCGAGTTAAATTTTTTTTTTTAACTCAGGAAAACAAAAAATATTGTTTTCCCGTGTTATTTTTTTTTTTTAACTCGGGAAAACAAAAAATTAAGTCGTGCGCACGACTTAATTAGCCAATCAAATCCGCTTATTATGTTGTGGCCACGACTTAATAAGTTGTGGGAACGACATAATTGGCCAATCAGAGCCCTCAGTCAGAGTTAATGTCTGAGTTGAAATATATATATAAATATATATTATATATTATTATTATATATATATATTAAAAATATATTTTGAATAATTGTAGTACTATACCTCCAACAAGCTGGCCGTTGCGTTTACTGGTCCAGTCCGGCTGTAAGAATTTAAAGCGCCCACCATTTCCATGCATTATGTACTCAGCAAAAAAGAAACTTTACATTTATTGACTATATTCCTTAAAACACTTAGGATACAAGTAATAATCACCTGCAAATATGTTTGAATTCACTTATAGTCACCAACCAAAAATCATTGTTTACAATGGCGTATAACTGTTTACGTGAAAACATTTTACAGTCAGCTTAAACATTCCGAGTGATCGTGTTTTAGCATTATTCTTGCACTTAACATCAAACCCAGAGTCTAGGTCAAGAAAAACAACTTCTGGGACAGGTACTGAGAGCTGTTTGTAAATTAGATTATATAATGTATATATAATGTAATATTATGTAATCATAAATTACACCATCCATTTGAATTGAAATAAGAAGGATATTCCTTCACCGCGAGACTATGAGAACGAATTGTGTAGGCAGCAGCATTGGTCATCGTTATCAATAAGTTTAGGCTATGAAGTGATCCAGAAAGTTTCGACAACGATAATCAAATGGAAAGGCATGTAAAGATGCTTTTTTCTGAGTATATATTGCATGTCCGATCTGGTTTTAGCTTTTCATTTGGCGAGATAGTCTGTTTATCAAAGTTTGAATTTCTTTGTTAATCCTTTTCGTTCTTAAAATATGTATGAAATATATGTCTTGAAATTTCAAGATAATTCTGGGAAACTATCACACAGAGTTAATGGAATTCGGTCAGTTGGTAATTCTTAGGATACAAAAGGCAAAAATCCAAGTCTCAGTCCGATACCCTTTCTAGTAAGTGTAGTTTACTTGAATTATCTGATTTTTTCAAGATTTTATCTCGAATTTCAAGGATTTTGTATCTTGAATTATCGAAAACTGATTTGAAGATATTATCTTGAATTTTCAAGATCCTGTTTAGAATTCCTAAACCTTATGTTGACTTTTAAAGATCTTATGCTGATTTTTTTATGCTTCCCGAAGGGGGAGCATAAAGTTGCCGCTTTGTCCTTCCCGTCCGTCTGTTCGTCATAATTTTGTCCGGAGCATTACACAAAAAATGTAAAATGTATCAACATGAAACTTCATAGGTAGATAGATCTCAGTGTGGAGAAGTGCGGTGTACAATAACCATAACTCTAGGATGACTAATTTAAGAGTTATCGCCATTTGAATACTTGTACATGTTAGACCAAAGGGTGGTCTCTTAAGATTTTCCTCAGTTGAGGTGTTCTCTTCAGCAAGTTTAATAGTACATTAAAACATTTTTTTAAACAACATGCATCTTTAAAGGTTTCTAGATCCCTTTACAACACTGCTTCTGCAAACTTACAGATGATTTTGCTGTTGCCTTTTAGGCACTTGATAAATTCTATATCAAAATTATAGACTGTACAGACCCTGACCAGATGGCTGCTGTAGGAGCAAGCTCCCTCATATATGTATATTTTGTTTGCAAATGTCACCAGTGTACAAGTACTGTGTAAATAAGTAAACTGTGTGCGTATAAATAAATACTGGCTACAGATATGCAGTCTGTGAGTGTGAGTGTATCTGGGGAGATGGGTTGGGTGTTAAAAAGGAAGACAGACACACACATATTAGAATTTGTATTGCCAGATGTTATTTTTAGCATAATGCTTACAACTGAAAGAAATATATCAACATTATGAGCTAAAAGTAAAAAATAAGAGTGGGCGTCAATATCTGACACTGTTGTGTTTGTTGTAAAGTTGTTATTCCAGAAATTTAGCACAAATGAATGAGTGTTCAATGATTATCACAAACAATGTTGGTAATAAATAGCCAAGTGAGAATCCAATTAGTGACAAAAACAAAGATTATGTCAATAAAACAACACCCCCCCCCCCCAAAAAAAAAGAGAAAAAAAAAGAAAATAAACATTTTTAAACGTTGCATCTCTTTTAAAGCTATTGTTTTGAATTTGATAAATTATGATTGTATAACTTAGGACAGAACTTTGCAGCCCTCGTGACTCTGGCGGAGGGCTCTGATTGGCCAATTATGTCGTTCCCACAACTTATTAAGTCGTGGCCACAACATAATAAGCGGATTTGATTGGCTAATTAAGTCGTGCGCACGACTTAATTTTTTGTTTTCCCGAGTTAAAAAAAAAAAAAAATAACACGGGAAAACAATATTTTTTGTTTTCCTGAGTTAAAAAAAAAATTTAACTCGGGAAAACAATATTTTTTGTTTTCCTGAGTTAAAAAAAAAATTTAACTCGGGAAAACAATATTTTTTGTTTTCCTGAGTTAAAAAAAAAATTTAACTCGGGAAAACAATATTTTTTGTTTTCCCGAGTTAAAAAAAAAAATTAACTCGGGAAAACAATATTTTTTTGTTTTCCCGAGTTAAAAAAAAATTTTAACACGGGAAAACAAAAATAACTTTGTTTTCCCGAGTTAAAAAAAAAAATTAACTCGGGAAAACAATACCAAAAAAAAAACTATTGCACATGTCACCTCAGTGCCACCGTATAAAATGGATCTTCTTACCATGTTTTTTTTCTGCATTTATGATTGTACTGGATACAGTTTTAAGAAAGGATATGTAGATATGATCAAATATTTTTTAATTCGTCTGTTTCGTGTGCGAGGCCTTCCATATGGCTCGTAGAAGGTCGTTAGTTCCACTCGGGTTCTTCGACAATGATGGCCCTGAAGTCGCTCACATGAGAAACATTTTCTTCAATGTCCGCACTGCTTAAGAGCTTAAGAAAAGATTTTAAAATGTAATAACGGGAAAATATGTGTGATGTTCTGATATTTTAAGGTCTATCAGTCCAATATTAGCCATAATTGATCTCCACCGAGATGTTGTTGCCATTATCATTGTGTATGTGTTAATGGTTTATACGCAATAATTGCAGTGTAAAGAAAATAAACAGTTGTCATTTTTTTGTTTGTTTCTGATTCAAGGGCCATAACTCCTGACTGATTAGTTAATAACAGTCATTATAGAACATGGCTGAGAGATTACTGCCATAAAGTTGTCATGAAGATTGAAGATGAATGCTTAAGAAATGAAGATGCTAGAGTGTAAACGAATTGAGGACGACGGACGGACGGACAACGGATATTCAACGATTCTTATAGCACATCCTGAGCAAATGTACTCAGGTGAGCTAATAACTCAAAGACGAGTGCCTGTTTAACTCGGCCTCATCTGTTTTTTGTTTTGTTTTTTTTTGGCTTTAATGTCCCAATGACAGTATTTCAGTCAATAATAAACTATGTCTACAAGAGACAGATAAAAGCTGCCACACTGCAGTATCACGCCGTAGACATGTGACACGGTACCATGCGCACCCAGTCACATTATCCTGACACAGGGCCCCGCGTTCTCGAAAGTAAGATCTCGGGCTCATATTTGAATATCATACTCAAATTTCTGTTGAAATTAATGGGCGTAGTGTAAAATGGCCATATCTATTTTTGAAGTACTAAATGAACCCCTTTCATTTTTTTACGCAATACGCCTGGTCACGTGACTTTTACATATTTAACATATATCTAGAGACAACTCTCTCAAAGTAGAACGCGTATAAAGAATAATGCAAATACTAGTCATACTTTGTTCTCTTAGAAAGGATTCCTTCCTTACTTACATATTAAATTTTACTATATTCAGACAAATAACTGACCTAATTAAATGCTGCCTTAATGTGTGGTCAGTATAAATAATGGATTTTCTTTGCCGTGTAGAATCTGAGATACAATATAAAAAATAAGAAAATAAAATATGAAACTTTTATTTATGCGGACCAAGACGAATTGGCGATACACCCGGTTAAGGAGCTCTGATTTTCATT
>JAIFHC010000588.1:0-50000 GCA_021229015.1 Solen grandis | reverse complement strand
AGTAACTGATTCAGAAAGTGTTGTATGTAAACCATATTTTAAAGTCATAACACGTATGATAAAATGATACATGTATTTAATTCTGGTTCAAATTTACTGATGAATATTACAGTGTACGGCTATATGTGCGGACATATGATATTTTTTTAAATCAACACATGTGTATCTTAAAACTTTGCAACGAAAATATTGGCGCAACTTGAATACAGTCAGCATAAATGGTCTACATTGCATTGTTGTTCATAAGATAAAGTGTATTACAACTTGAAAATAACTACTTTTAATATTGTATCCAAGTCTTTACACTTTAAAACCGGGTTGGGTCCCAATAGTCAATGTATACCATCGTAATCAGAGATGATCGACATATATTTCAGATTCTACATTGTACTCTGGTTAGGACCTTTGCCATGTTAATGATAATTTACATGTCTTTGTTTTTCCAGATAGATCGACATTGATATTGTTTGTATTTATAAATAAACATTCGGAAAATAAGTTCGTAAAGGTTGACCTACATATCAAGAACTTTAATACCGAAGAGTCTTATGATAGTATCTTAACAGAGCGTTATGGTATCTGTTCTGAAAGATTTTATTACATTCAATTATTAAGTGTCTATGATTTCAAAATCCAATGATTTGCCTTGTACAAACTTAAAAGCTAGGATAATGTAGCAGTATTTTTCAATAGGCAGCTCTCAGGGCTATCGATCCTTTGATTTTTCAATGTATACGCTCATAGTCAAAGCAAAGTCCTGCAAAATACACCACTGGTCTGCTCACATATTAACGTTTGATCTTACGAGTAGATGGCCTAATTGGTCCACCTGACATGGCGATCCCAGACTGGTTCCAGGAGGAAACAGACTGGCGACCTGCTGTTATAGCAGCTCCACCCCCACCCCCACCCCCAGGTAAGCTTGGCAGATCATCATCTTCTTCTTCTTCGACAGAGATTTACTGTAGGAGATGTAAACATTGCAGATAATATACTAATATTCAATGTTTAACAGACCTATACATTACATATATGATATAACATGCTTGTCTTCCAGTATGAAACCGGAAACTCTGTCTTGTGTAAACCATAATCCGACCTGATTAAACTACTGTTAGTATCCTCGAGTACACAGTTCTGACACACCTAAGAAAAAATCGTGGTCTTTTTTAATTTAACATAAACAAAAAATATAATTTTCCTTTGTATGGTAAAACTAAGTAATTTATTCATAGTCTTACATTGTTTTCAAGTGGCTGGCATCGTTTTTTTCAACGAAAAATCACTAGTGGTCATGTCTGTATAATTCAGTGAGGCTGACTTGAGAGTACAATGAAACGACGCATCTGATTGGGTTTTCATTTAATCATTGTAGCATGCTTTTAAAAATTGAATTTTCGTGTCAGAAATAATGTACGAGGGAATGTTGGTTTCATATATTTTTTCTATTTCATGGTTTCACTGAAAATATGCCAGATGAGAAAAAGTACTTATTGAAAAGGAGGTTTTGCAGGTGTGTTGTATAAAGTATACCAAATAAAAGCCCTGCACCAATAACTCGCCACATTTTGGCTTTCTAACGCTAAAAGGGATGTTGACAAACAAAACATGTAAGAATGATGTCACACGGAATCCATTTAATAAAAATCGAGGTCAAAACAAAAAAGGCGTCGGAATAGTGATGCGTCGGAATAGAGTACCGTACGATAGGATTCCGAAGTACAATTATCATTCAAAGTAACAAATATTATCTATGTTATGGGCAGAAACAAAATATACACTATTGATATGCTCACATGTTAATATTTGATCTTAGATGATTTAATTCGCCCACCTGACATGACAATCCCGGACTGGCTGTTGGAGGAACTAGAAGGACCACCCACTGTTGTGTCTCCACCCCCACCTCCAGGTAAACCTGGCAAATAAGTATCTTCTTCTTCGTTATCATTAACATATAAATGAAAGCTTTACTGTTTGAAATAAATTATATATTGTATATATTCTTTACAAATTAAATGTTTAGCAGACATACATTAGGTATGTAATATCATACACTCGATTCCAAAAGAATGTGTGCATTTTCTTTTTAAATTTTAAATAAAAATACACACGAGAAATAGTGTTCAAAAATTGAAACTGATGCGTTTGCTAAATATTGAAAAAAATAGGATTAAAAACGCTAAACTTTATTTTGGAACTTTGTGTATGCCTTTGGTTTTTGTCTTCAATGTTTTCATATTTTTTTTTATTTTGTTGGGTTTAACGTCCCATCGGCAGTATTTCAGTCTTTTGGAGACTATGTCTACCAGAAACAGACGTAGTGCTGCCACACTGTAGTATCACGCCGTAGACATGGGGCATTGTACCATACCAAGTCACATTATCATGACAGCGGACCAACCAGTCCTGGAACTACCCTTAGCGTCAAGCAAGGGAGCTATACCAGTCCCAATTCTCACGACTTTGGTATGTCGCGACCTGGGATCGATCCCACGACCTCACAAGGCGGATGCTCTAACCACTTGGCTATGGGGGACGGTATGCTTTCATATATTTTGAACTATTTCTGTAAATGAATATTTAAAGTTTGTATACTTTTTCTTTATGGTAATTTTATTTCTCCATCTTATTCTCAAAATCACCACAAGATTATTATTCTCTCGCAGATTACATAATGAATGTTTGCCCTCGTATTCAGTGCCCACTATCTGGCACAATACCGGAAGTGTGTAGGATACCGACGTTTGTCATAGGGTTAGACGGCAAGACCCCCTGCAAAGTGTGTGATCGCAACTACTGTGGTGAGTGACCTACACACCCTTGAAATAAGCATAGCCTTGTGATATTTGCAGAGCGGACAATCCCCCATAGTTCTTACAGGGCTGTCAAAACCCATCTTTGGAACTTCTACAAATGTGACAATGAAGTTGAATTCTTAGTTAACTTTATTATATGGTTATATGGTTTCTATGGTGGCATATTTCTTCCAGCCACTACTCGCCAGATAATAACTGAGTATGTGACAATTTTTCAGAAAAGGTTCGACATAGCTAAGTGGATAAGCGGCTGGCAGAAATATGTCACCATAGGTTCCACTATGAACATGTCTAGAGTCCAACAATCAAATTTGATCAAAAATACTCATAATACTACCAAAATGAAATACACTATTTTTTGGTTCCCGAAGCAGATTTAGTTACCAGTAACTTCCAGTACTTTATACTAATTACCAGTTTCAGCGATTTTTTTTTATATTTTCAAGCCTTATTATGTTACCCTTTATTTCATATTTATCTTAATTCAATGCAGAAATAGTTGCGTAGTAATTATATAAAGGTTGCTGCTTAATCCATATTTCACCATGTTCGTGAATTGGACACAGTGTTGATTTAGTGCATGCAAGATGAAGATGTGACAAGCAATATTTTCTTTGAATGTGAGGCAAAATCTGACAGCCCTTTGCAAACTGTATTCTCTTATATAAACTGATTGTGAATACTGAGTAATACTGAGAAAAAAAACAACAATAACATGATTTACTGTAAAAAAATAACTTATATTTTCACAACCCCCACCCACTTTGGGTTGAAAGCGACCCCTTAATGTATGTGAAAATTATGTTAAACATTTCTAAATTTACTTGTTAAAATATCCAGGTTTTTACTTATATCCAGGATTACTTATGAACAATTTGTGTAGTGATCAGTGGTAGTGTTCTAAGTTTACTTGTTAAAATATCCGAGTAGTGATCAGTGGTAGTGTTCTAAGTTTACTTGTTAAATTATCTGAGTAGTGATCAGTGTAGTGTCCCATGTTTACTTGTTAAAATATCCGAGTAGTGATCAGTGTTAGTGTTCTAAGTTTACTTGTTAAAATATCCGAGTAGTGATCAGTGGTAGTGTTCTAAGTTTACTTGTTAAAATTTTGATCAATGGTAGTGTTTAAAGTGTACTTGTTAGATCATCTTAGTGGTAGTACAATTATTTTAAAATTGGTGAGTATTCTTGTTATATAAAATATAGAACATAAAGTAATGCAATTAACCAATTTATGAGAAAATAAAGTAATGCAATTAACCAATGTATGAGGACATAAAGTAATGCAATTAACCAATTTATGAGAAAATAAAGTAATGCAATTAACCAATGTATGAGGACATAAAGTAATGCAATTAACCAATGTATAATGACATAAAACATTGCAATTAACCAATGTATGAGGACATAAAGTAATGCAATTAACCAATGTATGAGAAAATAAAGTAATGCAATTAACCAATGTATGAGGACATAAAGTAATGCAATTAACCAATGTATGAGGACATAAAGCATTGCAATTAACAAATGTATGAGGACATAAAGTAATGCAATTAACCAATGTATGAGGACATAAAGCATTGCAATTAACAAATGTATGAGGACATAAAGTAATGCAATTAACCAATGTATGAGGACATAAAGCATTGCAATTAACAAATGTATTAGGACTTAATGCATTGCAATTAACCAGTCTGTCTAAAAACATATTTAAAATTGGTTTAAATCGATCGATACAATGTGGATTATTCCAAAATATGGAGAATTTTAAGGATAAAAGTTAACTGGAAATCCATATAGTGCTTGCCATTGCGTTAATTAGCACGATATATCTATTTTGTTAATGTGTCGCATGATAAACTGTATTTGTAGATTAATTTGCAAATATATACATAAATACTTACTGAAAAAATCATCAAAATCAATATAAAAAAATTCCGCATTTTGTCTTCATCTAATTGCCATAAAAAATGTTACCTCGGTTTGTAGTACAAATTATAAATTTTATAATACGACTGTCAAGGTGAATTGATATATTTATGTGTTTTCTACTCCAGGTGAAAGACACATAGTTTGTCCCGCCCTCATGTGCCCAAATTTTCTCAGCATACCTGAAGGATGTCGCGAGGAACAGAACGTGATTGGACAGGACGGGATCACGATATGCCCAGTTTGTCCCAAGAACAAATGTCAGGAATATTAAAAATAACACACACACACACACACACACACACACACAACAACAAAACAACAGAACCAGTCAAGTGACCATGTTGGATATATATCTATATATACTAGATCCAGGACAATGGCTGGCTTAACAGTATAAACGTTGTTTGAAGTGGTCTGAATATGTTATGAGTAAATCTTAAATAAATGTACATCGAGAAAAGTTGTTAACTCTTTTTAATTCATTTTCAGTGTTCAGACATCTTCATTTGTGTTATGGAAAAAGGAATGTTTTGAAATTACTAAAATATTGATAACAGGTATTTAATTAAATGTAGAGTATACTATGATATACATAAAAAGCGTTAGTCTGTGCAACAAACGTAAACTGAAAAAGTCCTTTTTAACGGCTATAAACACGTTCAGTATAAGAATCAACTCTTGTATCGTACGCTCTCATTTAAATATCATTTAAGCCATTATTTATCACTGGGCATGTGTCTCTGAGTTATTTTAGAGAGAATACATCTCTGTTGTTGATGTTTTTTTTTCATGTCTTTTTGAAGCAATGGTGTTTCCCCGGATCATGGAGTTTGCTCCAGATTAGGGCGTTGCTTACTGTGTTCAAGCATTGCACCATAACCCTTGGTTACCTTTTGGCATATTGAGATTGTGACGAAGCGTCGTCAATAAATACAACCTCTGACAACTACGTCAGGGAGTCGACTCTTTGGCTCAGTGGTTAAATCATTGGACTCGCACGCCGGCGGACAGGGTTCAATCCTGGGCCGGGTCGAGTTTGTTACATTTGGTGGCAGCGGTGGGATAATGTCAACTGCCAGACCGGAGATGCCTTACCCATATGTTTCCCAGTCCAGAGACTTCTCGGAGGGGAAAGTAATGTGACGATGCGTCGTTAGAGGTATAAATAAAATCTCTGACAACTGTGTCAGGGAATCGACTCTTTGGCTCAGTGGTTAGAGCATTGGACTTGCATGCCGGCGGACCGGGTTCGATTTAGGCCGGGTCGGGTTTGTTACAAGATAAACAAACAATTATACATCACATCATAGCACAAGGTCCAAAACTAATATTCAATTTTCGATTGCAGAGATATAAAATGAATGAAAATGGAGGTAAACGAAGTGTAAGTTCGATATACATGTACGCGAATTTGGAGTTTATGAATACAGCTTCTTTACGAACACGCATATTGACATTTTAAGGATAATAATCATTTACACATAATCAGAATTAAATAAATGTAAACTCCACCCGAAGGTCGAAACATTGGTTGTTATTTATCATGTTTTCTTATATAATACATCTTCTCTGTTGTTGGGTTTAACGTTCCGCCGACAGTATATCAGTCATTTCTTGTTCTTCTACTGTTAGTAGTGTAAGACATTTTTGTATGAAATGATCACGCCGTACAATCGAAAACAGTGGAACCAATTTTACATCACGTCTGTGTAAACATTTCTGGGACACGTTTCACCAAATTTCGTACGAACTAATTTGATCTTAGTCGTAAGTATGTTGTTCTATATGGTGTCTTATATGTCTAATTTGCACAATAAAACACCATTTCATTGCATATTACAAACACAACAGTTTTTGTAAAGACAAAATCCCAGAAAAAATACTATTTAACATCTGTGAATTTATGCTTACGAAGGTTATGTTTAGTGAAATGAGCCCCTCTTATGTTACAGCCGTATTCGAATCGACATGGGTGAAATATGATGTAACAATTAAGAGCAATATCTGGTTACACTCAGTCACGTACATGCACAATTGCTGTTATTTACTGTAAACATTTGATATACTTTGATTAAGGTAGATCTCTCCACTGAATTTAACTGAATTAATTCAGGGTCTCTCTCTACATACGTATATAGGTTTAAGATTTTTAACTAGATTAATCCCCTTCAAAGACAACGAAGGTAAGATCAAGATATACCTTTTTTTGTACGGGAGTCTTCCTATAATTTCGTGTTCAGAACGCAATTCTTAATTTATTAAATATAGGCTGAAAAGTTTTGGTACATGTATCAATGACTTGAAGGTGATTTTCTACAGAGTCATATCCCCTATCATTTAAAATTGTCCGCAGCATAACTCTCTTCCTATCCATTGACTTGGAGATATTGGTTTTTTGCCCTTAGTCTATACAAGCTTGCTTTTGCTATAAAGTTCCCTCGATCACGTGAAGAACCATGGTCACAACTTAATTATGTATGGATTACATTAAATAATCATCATATCATACGATCGAAGTTCACCGAACCTCTGCTGCAAATTAAAATAAATATGTATCATATTGGCTATCTTCTTTCATTTGATAATCCATTTAATTAATGATATTAATAATAATAAATTGATTTTAAAATAAACAACAATAGAACAAGCCCTCTTTTGCCATTAATTTATCAACTCCGAGGCCATATACAGGCATGTTCAGAGTCTTCTGAAGACAAATACTTCGCAACATCAACATTTCGTTATTCTCGGTTCATTAGGCTAAATGGACACCATTTCTCCACTAATTCCTCTGTAGCAGAGTTACCGTACTTATTCATTTGTCAGTCGCTCACTCTACCTATTTTTACCGTTGTCATTAAGAAAGTTGAACATTATGTTAATAATGGTTAAATATATATATACAACTTATATTTTATGTGCGTAGAGGTTTGCAGAACCAGTTTTATTTCTGTAAATATCGTGGTTGAAGAAGAATTGTATTTACGGAAGTTGAATTTAGTACCTATTTGTCAGCCATATTGTTATTAACGTTTCAACCAATCAGATTGTAGAATTTATTGTACCCTGAAGCTGCATGCTAACAACCGGGCATGCTAGAATGCGGGAATCAGTCGTTAAACCGCTGGGAAACACGTGAATTTGGTTACTCCAGATTGGGCTCAGTTACTTTAGAGTATTCGCTCAGCGAGCTGTCCTATGAGTTTTATGCGAGAGTTTCCCATGCTTTTGGTGAAAAAAGATTAATATTAAATTTACATAGTTGCCGTTGTATTGAAAATATCAACATTAATGAATATTATATTTCTATGTATATTTCTTTGTAATTAATTTGGTTTTAAAGCATCCATTTGGCATCATACGGTTGACGCTGTCGGCCGATGCACTGGCTACCAAATTTTGATGCTTTAATGTACCTGTTGTTTTGCTTTATTCTTTTCTTTAATAAAATAAGAGTAAAATGAAAGTATTCATTGAAACGAGGACTTGTGTTGTGCCATACACACCACATTCTGGGTGAACGGTGTCGTCCGCTCCTGTTACACCCCTTTTCCGAACATTAAAAATGACCGGAAAAAACAGAAATTCGCCGACAATCTGTATGAACCGCAAAGCAGTCACAAAAAGACCAAATCGGAAATAGATGATGTGTTGTACTTCTCGCAGTTCCTAAAAGATAAAAACAACGAAGATATTTTGAGGTACATGTACATGTATATGAGGAATGTTGAACGGGCACAGTGGTATGGTTATTTGAACTCAACCGTGACTGTTTTTCGCATCAACGAGTCAGACGCGAGAAGCAGTGTAAGTTTCTCAAATGCAACTTGTGACGTGAGTCGGGTTGGTAGGTATTAATATTATTGTTCATTCATTCATAAAATAAAATTAAAAGGTCGGGCTTCTCGCGTTGCTACGGCGACTGAAAGTTGATATAAAAGTGAATATTTATTTTATAAAAAGGCATATGTGACATAGGCCTTCCAAACTTTTAAAATCCGTCAAATATATAAACGGCAACAGAACATTTTTGCATAAATATTCAGAAGACATCATTAAAAACGAGTATATTACATTCGTTATATTTAGTAATTTTACAGTGATGTATCTGTTCATCGCGACCATCTCAATCTTAAGAAATGCGCTTATAACTGAATTCTATTCATCGGCATTGCCAAATTATATGCAAGGAATTTCCATACCCATTGAACTATCAAAAATTAAATGCATGTATCAAATTCTCACCTTTTATCCAGAAAGTGTGAGTTCTGTTTACCAACTAAGGCATGCTTCAATTAAAAAGAATGAATACTGCTGATAAATCAATAAACGTTTCTGTCTTTCGCATTTATGTGTAAACTGATAACGTTTGCACCTCGTATGATTAAAATTAATGACTTATTGATACATCACTTTTGTTTATATCTGAGTTATTGAAGGAAAAAAGTATGGCACTTATTTGCGTGTACGTTTTGGAATAAGCGATTCAATTAAAATATGAGAATTATTATAAAAAACAACAACAGTACACTAGATGAAATTAATCTTTTATATTTTTATTGACAAAATGCTTTAAGATAGTTATAAAAATAAGTAACACATACATACTTTTAATAGATTTGTGTCTGACTACGAAAACATTAATTGTACAAATTACATACAACGTACGATAATTAAAACACCAAGTAGGGGTAAGGACACTTTTCCTTTTTTTCCCTTTCCGTAAACAATGAGAGGCACCATTGGATTGCAGAGAGCCTACCCATGCTTCAAAAAGTGACGTGCAGATCGAGAGACTCCCGTGCACCAGTAATTTATCAAAGTCAATGTAACTTCACTTAAAACACCAACTTCAAACTCACAAATGATTCCCTCTCTATATATTTCATTCATATACATTTGCAGTTTTCTTGATGCTTCTCACTGCTACTTTCAATGACTGTATTGGGCATCATCATCATCATCATCTCTCTGTTTTAGTAATAAGATACATGTCTACTTGCATGTTTCCATGTTATTCACAGACTGCACTGATATTTATTGTGTGTTTAAGTAAATAAACATTAATTACCATGACATTTGAAAGAAATAATGCTGAATTTTATCCCATATTAGTGTAATGTAGATATTAATCAAAATGTAGCATACTCTCCTACTTTCAATATACATTTACAGCCTATGTTTACTTAGTTTTGGGTCCCAAGTTTATGTGTCCCAGTTTTTAGACTACTGTCCATTTATGGATATACGCTGGTAGTTTAATGTGAGGTTCTGTATTCGTTTAATATTGATTTTAAAAAATCTCAATTTCATATACTTTTCTACATTCATCTACACTATTAGTTCAACTAAGCATGCCACAGAATATCCTTTTTACAGTTACATTTATTTCCTATCGTATTCTTATGGATTCTTAGTTGTTTTTTTTTATTTTTGTATGCGAACAATCTGTACTAATTTAACATCTGATGCCAACTTTATATTCAATTGGATTTTCAAACCACTTGAACTTCGTTGCTCACAATCTTTATAAAACGGTTAATAAAGAAGAAAAAATATCAATGTTAAAGCATTTAAAGCAAAACAAGAGTGACAGGATGGCCCCGAAGTCGTACTGTAAACATAATGCATAATTACAACAAGAGCATTTTAATTTTCCTACGTATTTCTATATAAAACCAAGTGACTCCCTTTTCGGACCAAATTTAGACTCCTAGGACCATGATATATGCCCTAAAAGGTTTCAAAAACAATATATGCCCCAAAAGGCTTGAGCTCAAATTATGCCCCAAAGGGCTTCTACTTAAATTAATCCCCACAGGGCTTCAACTTGAAATATGCCACAAAAGGCTTCAAATATATCAGATTATAATACAACGAAATTCAAACTGCTGATAACTATGCATGTATTTTGCTGTCTGCCCTTGATGTCTTTTGCAGACGGAACGCTGATAACTGTATTTTTCTGTAAGTCCTACCATCTTTACTAGAGACTAGGCTAAAAAACTGAGGCTGATCCTGGGAAACAGAGATACAACCCCAATTTTCCGTGTTGATAGTCCCGCTCCTCAAAACCAAAGCTGATCCTGGGAAACAGAGATACAGCCCCAATTTTCCATGACGACAGGCTAACTCCTTTCACTTAGGCTGATCCTGAGAAAGACAGTTCTAAGTTCGATATATATACATATCTATATGTTCCGTCATAACATTAAGCAATATAAAGTTCGGTTTATTCAAACCGTAGGTTGCTTGCACTTGCACAATACAAAAATCACTCAGTCGATGCGGTGCCTTAGCAAGTGGTGGGGCACGTTGACTATACCATTTCTGGGAACCATGCCGACTAGACCGCTTTACCACATCCCCACAAACGATCACGATTGCACTGAAAAAGAATTCAAAAGCACAGCACAACAGCAAAGCAGAATTTAGCAAATGGCAACAGGTAAACATATGTTAAAATGAATGTAAAATATAATAAAACCTCAACAGATTTTTAAATTGAACTACCCCATGAAGCAAGGGGATGGGAGGGCGGGTTTGCAAATACGACAAAAAATGTTAGAGGCAATTCACCCACCGCTTACTCCATTACCCGCCAAAACGGAAAGGAAGTACAACAACCGGTGTGCACAT
Organism: Solen grandis; assembly: GCA_021229015.1. NCBI lineage: Eukaryota > Metazoa > Mollusca > Bivalvia > Adapedonta > Solenidae > Solen > Solen grandis. The sequence goes on along the minus strand of JAIFHC010000588.1, from coordinate 38,610 downwards.
TACTTTACACGACCGTGATAACTACCTTTAACATTTTATATAATAATGACCGGAATACAGATGCGAACTCCCAATAACTGCTGGTTATCAATTAAAGATAACCGTTATTATTGGGAGATTCGAGGACAGGCAGTTGCTTAGCGGCACAAACACGAGCAAAGGTCCATGATAATGCTCACTTTTCTATTATAATTGTAAGGCAATGATCACAGTAATAGGCGCTCTAAGCACAAACAGCCAAAAATAAGGACCTTTGCAAATGCACTCTGCCACCCCACAATTGACCGACCTAAGTAAAACAACAAGCAATTAACATCATATTTTTTATATTCAAATACACATTTATCAAAATGAAATACACATTTATAAAAATGAAATACACAAAATCCAAATTGCATATTCACAACCTAACACCCCCCCCATTTTGGCACTGTTTGGGCCTGGTTCCCATTCCCATCGTGTTAATCCACTTGACTAACAGGACACCGGACAAATTGTCGTATAGGGCGACCTTAGACAGCAATTCGTGAAAGCCCAAATAGGCAAAAATTCAATAAATGTATAGCAGCCCAAATAGGCAAATAAATGTATAGCTTCAAATCTGCCCCCAAAGGGCTTCACCTTCAAATCAACAAAATGCAACTTAAATTATGCCCTAAAAGGTTTCAAAAACAATATATGCCCCAAAAGGCTTGAACTCAAATTATGTTCCAAAGGGCTTCTACTTAAAATAATCCCCACAGGGCTTCAACTTGAAATATGCCACAAAAGGCTGCAAATATATCAGATTATAATACAACGAAATTCAAAATGCTGATAACTATGCATGTATTTTGCTGTCGGCCAACTGGCCCCAACGCTGGTCGACAAGGCGGCGGGGCCACCGCCAAAAAAATTGATGGGGAACCGTTTTGGCACAGCAAAATATAAATCTTAAGTAAATTTAACGAATTGCTGGATGGGAACAGGAACCATTTCTCCCCAAACAGACTACTTAAAACAAGTAGCAAAACCTGAAAAGAATGCCTCTAATACAGACGACAACTGATTTATGAAAATGCAATTTCCTAAAAATGTCAAATGCACTCCATCACGTAGGTAATAAATGTCTGATGTTTCCATTAAATCAGTATGTCTGATGTAGAAACCATTGTTTTTAACAACCAAAGCTGTCGCATAACTGTTTAGCCGCTTCCTTGCAGACTCCATTGCGGCAAAATTAGTGGAGTACCGCCACCTTCTCCTGGGCAGAATTTCTGACCAAATTATTCTAACATGAAAATTTTTCAATATGTATTTCACTAGCTCATCTACATAAAATCGCAAACGCTTGACTGGAATACGGCCTAAATCGTTCCCCCCGCAATGGAAGATTATAACATCTGGATTATCCCCGACCGCTTTCAATGTTTTAAGCTTGTGAATAGCTTCTACCAGTGACATGCCACCATATCCCTGCCACCAAATGTCTGCGAAATCCAACCCAAGGTTCGGGCCACCTGGGCACTGCCTGGCAACAACAAAGGCACGCTTCACTATGGAAGATCCCAACAACCAGACCTTTGTAACACCTACAATAACTTTGGTAAAATTACAACCAACTCACTTAATGCAGAAGATACCTGTTACGCTAATAATACATATGGGGTTTAGATTATCTTTGGAAGCGTGTACACAGGAATTTGTTTCACATATAACTTGTAAGCATCCGACCGCCATCTGCCTGCACGTTTAATCATCTCAGCTGTGCAGCCGACCATGGCGGCAGCAGTTGCTGCTCCGATGCGAAAAGAATGGGAAGAATAGTTACTGTAACCTAAATGCAGCCTACACATACACTTTTTCAATAAAGCAGTAAATTGGTACCGAGTAAGCGGAGACCCATCTAAATGACAAAAAAGCGGCCCTCCAGACTTATGGCGCTGCTCCATAAAACCTTGCATTGCAATCACTGGACATAGTACCACTCCAGTACGACAAAGCCTCAAATGTGAACCAGCGCCATACTGATCTGTTTTTGAACGTCTAATGAAGACTGTGATGGCCCCACCATCTGCCTCAATCGCAACATCTGACCATAAAACTGCATTTGAATAATTATTCTTACTAATAGCAGCCAATTCACTAATGCGCAAAAAGGCGAAAAATGCAAGGCAGTATGCAGCTGTGAATAAACGCGTTTCATACACATTACTGCAAGTAGTTGGCAAAATTGCCAAAACTGACCGAAGAATATCCGCAGTTATGGGTAACCGGACTGGACATTTCCTGTCTGATCTTTTAATACCCTCTAAGGATTTTTGAACAACATAATTATTAGAAACGTCAGTCACACCCATAACCTTGCAATGGAAACCAACCGCATTTATGTAAAGTCGGGCTGTATTATGTGTGAGCCCTTGCAATGACAACCATGCTATAAAAAGTGAAAGATCCCCGATGGTGGGAGGCCAGACCTTTACAAAATTATACTCTGAACGAAATTTCTCAAAGCTATCCAAACCATTAGCATAGGCACTCCTAGTATTGTCAGCCAAAGAAGCATTCAAAAGTCGCTCAGATTCAGCATGCAAATGATTGATCGAAATCGTTCTGGTATTCCCTGAGGTTCTATGTCGGCTGAAGGAGACTCTCTCCGGAAACGTACCCACTGTTTTCGAGAAATAGAATCAGCAATTGAATTATGCTCATAAGCAATATGGCTTGCTTTGAAAATAATCTCAAACTCCATGGCAAGCAATACAAAATGTCTAACCAACTGCATAAGACGCTTTGATTTTGTAGTTTGCTTATTTATAACAGCTACTAATGCTTCGTTATCAATATGTAATAAACCCTATTATGACTTAAATGGACTCCCCACAAAGTTAACGCAAGCAGCACAGGCACCATTTCCAAAAAGGTAATATCCTTCAAAATTATATCAACACACCAAGCTTCAGGCCACTGAAAGTAAGCCCACTGGTTGCAAAAATAACAACCGCAACCCATCCCCACTGCACCTGCACTATCGGTGAAAAGCTGCAAAACTTCACTGTCTATCCACACGCATGGTGGAATATGAGCAACCCCATTGAAATGCTCAAAAAACATTAACCACATACCTAAATCCTGTCTCATACTGTGAGTAATACGAAGCAAGTGAAATGATCGCTTAATGGGGACCATTGCATCATAAAAACGCCTTAAAAATGCCCTTCCAGAGCGTACAGCTCTACTGAAAAAAGACAGTGATTTTCTTTCGAGAATATGCATTTGATACCGCAGTTATCAGTTCCTCCAATCTATGCAAAGGAATCCTGACAACCATTTTAACTATATCTAACTCAAAACCTAGAAATACCAAAGTGGTACAAGGACCAGTAGACTTCTCACTGGCTACCGGAACCTGCAGCAAATTACACACCTGGTCAAAGGTGTTGACAAGGGTCTGACAATTGCCTTTACCCTGAGCTCCCCCAAAGATAAAGTCATCTAAATAATGATCAAGGCTATCTAAACCTGATAAAAAATTAACCATCCAATGTAAGAAAGTTGCACATTTTTCAAACAAAGCACATGACACTTTACAACCCATAGGCAAAAACTTGTCAAAATATATATTACCATCCTCATCTTTTAACCCTAATAAGTGAAATTCGGAAGGGGATACTGGCAAAAGGCGAAATGCAGACTTAATGTCCCTCTTGGCCATTTCTGACCCAATACCAAGCTTAAACATCATATCTGCCACATTATCAAAAGATGTATATTTAACTGAACACAATTTGTCATTGATGCCATCATTTACACTATTTCCCTCTGGATGTGACAAGTGTGTGATCAATCTATGACCACCATCAGATTTTGAAACCAACCAGACAGGTGAAATTCTAAAATTCCTAAATGGGACTTCACGAAATGGACCTTCAAACCTACCCAAATCGACTTCCTTCTGAATTTTTTTCTTTAACATTACTGGATTGAGCCGCGCAGACTTTAAATTACATGCATCAACTTCCATTTCATTCCCAACAAAACCCAAAAAAAACCATTTGAAAAACCATCTTTAAGCACAGAAGCATCTTCCATATTAGGATACCTATCCAAGTAATGATTCAGAACGTCAATATTAACGGATGATTTCCCTAAACAAAATTCAGAATCTAGGTCCCAAGTAACGCGGGTGTCTTTGCCTGAAACCCGCCCCATGGAGGGGCCCGCCCCATCGCTGGCCCTGGGTAGCAGAGGCCCGAACTGAACCAGACCCCCTGGGAGGCTGGCCCGACCCCCGGCCTGCAGAAAACCACATAGAAGGATGAGAAGCATTGCAGAGCAAACCGTTATGCTTGTACATACAATGCACCTTAGAGCAAGTGCGATAATTGAAATCATAACATTTTTTACTTGCATTGATTTCTATCGGACTGGACAAAGCGCCAACATACAACAGCCAAAGCTCTAAATCAATTTTTGCAAATGACAACCGAATGGGATCAACTGCCATACGTAACCTGAACTGCAGGTCATATAACTTCCACCCCAGCCCCTGATGACGCCCAGCTGCCAGCCTAATATTACTCATATATTTCAACAATTCTTGTGCCCGGTTAGGGTGCACAGACAGGAATATTGAAGAAAAAATCAAAAAGGCATCTGTCCATGTCTCAATGCTATTAATTGCCCGACCTGACTGCACTGGCTTTAACAGCAACTCTCCAGAGCTGCCAATTTCAAATTTCCTGGAATCTTGTGATCCCGGTCGAGATTCCAACAATTGGCCCAAGTCGACGTACTGACCCAAAACTATCTTATTTTTAATACTCTCAGGTACATGAAGCCCCATGTCTGAATGAATGCTAGAAATTGCACTAGGGTTTGTGCCAAAAGATTCAAAATTTGAAACATCAAAATGTATACCTTGACTTGGAGCCACAGGCACTGGTGGGTCAGGGGCAGACACCACAGGGGTCCCAACCATGGTTTCAGCACCAGCAGCTGGAGATTGCACTGTCTCAACGATTCCAACTGACTCAGAAGTTGAAACCGCCACAGTTGGTGGGGACATCCCGGTGCCAACAGATCTTAACTTTGCCAAAGGTCTTCTCCTCGGTTGAGCAGCAGTTGCCGCCAATCCCTCTCTAGCTACCGCAGATGGGCGCCTTGTTCTTTGTGGCCTCGGCATGTTTGGTAACGAAAGAGCAATACCAAAGAGCAATAAAAATACAAGTTAGGAAAAATTCAAATAAAATGGCATAATAATTTTAAAACAATTTGAGCCTTTCCGAATTTAGCAGGCAATATATAACACCTCCATATCATACAGAAGTGAGACAATTATAATAACGGTTAATGCTAATAATAAACACAATATCAGATATTCAATTCTCGCTATAGCCGAAAATTCACAACATGAATTTCGTTCCAGCTTAAAATTCCAAAATATGAAATGAATAAACACAAAAAACCAAATTAATACAAATGCGTACACTTAACGAATGTACAGATCAATTCTAAATTAAGATATATTAACAAAAAAACCACATGTAAAGACGGCTGCGGAAAACCCGCGGTAACCGATTACACAGACCACCGAAAACTTAATCCATCAAAATCCTCATCTAAAACGAACCATCCAGCATAATAAAGATAGCACACCAATAAAAAAATTCCTAAAGTTGTGTTAGAACACAGCGATGAAATCTTAGAATCTCAAATATTTGCAAATACGACAAAAAAAATGTTAGAGGCAATTCACCCACCGCTTACTCCATTACCCGCCAAAACGAAAAGAAGTACAACAACCGGTGCGCACATTACTTTACACGACCGTGATAACTACCTTTAACATTTTATATAATAATGACCGGAATACAGATGCGAACTCCCAATAACTGCTGGTTATCCATTAAAGATAACCGTTATTACAACAAGAGCATCTTAATTTTCCTACGTATTTCTATATAAAACCAAGTGACTCCCTTTTCGGACCAAATTTAGACTCCTAGGACCATGATATGAGAAAATTTTGTACATGACCATGTAACATCAAACATCTAAACCCCAGGTCTTTTGGTTTCTGACAAGAAAATATTTCCTATGTAAAATCAAGTGACATAATGGGCGATGCCGATTTTGACCCCTTAGTCATGATTTGAATAAACTTGGTAGAGGTCTACTAGACGATGCTACACACCAAATATCTTGGTAAGTATGTGTATTTAACTCAAAAGGAAGCGAAGATAAACATCACTCTCTTTCATTCATGCATGGTATTTTTTTTTCTCATTTTATTTAACATAGTTTGATAATATGAAAATTATAATAATTTAAGCTCGACTAATCGAAAAATAAAGAGGGCTATTCAAATCGTCTACAAGACGATGCTACACACCAATATCTAAACTCTTGGCCTTGCAGTTTTGCAGAAGAAGATTTTCGAAGTTTGAGTTTTTCTGCTATATTTTAGTTCCTGTGATATATATTTCTTATCAACCAATCGAAATAATTTGAACAATTTTGAACGAGGGAATTATAACGATAAATCCTGTGAAGTTTGGTCAAATTAAATTCAGTGGCAGGAGGAGATTTAAAGGAAATTGTTGACGACGGAAGCACGCACGGAGAGACGACGAACACAGGGCCACTCATGAAGCTAAAGAGAAATCGCACTTCTTCATAAACATATTTATATTCCTTCTGTGTGAGATGATGTTGATCTCACAACAATGCGATAGTCGGACAGTTAATGCACGTTTTGTCAATGTCGTTACTTTTCATGCGTATCAGAGTTATTTGTTTATACACAGACTCAATCTGAAAATATATAAAACTGACAAGATTACGAGCTTGGTAAAGTCTCCGTAAGGTTGTTTATTATTGTCAACATGATTTTGTATATATTTATAAAGTGCAAATTTCAAACAACATTGAATAGAATAAAAAGGTTTTAGAATTGTTTAAGTATCTGAAAGTAGGATGAAGTAAAAATAACATAATAATTAAAATGAAAATCTAAATACTCTTGTAAAAACTGCAATTTATATCTATGTATAATCTTTGATACTTCGTATGCATGTTTGAGTGAATTAATAACTGAACAAAATACATGTATGTATGATCTGACATCATTTATTTACTGATTACAAATAAAAGTTTCAAGTGCTATGTCATAAATATATCAGTAGTTAAAAAGATAAAACGTACACGGTATTGGTAAAACTACTTTTACAAAAGTCCTAAGAAAAATACACGTGAACTACGGAAATGCAAAGCAATAGGTTTCTTTATTATTTAAGGACCCCTCTTAACTTCATCATCGTTTCACATTGGACCCTCTGTATATTGATAACGCTTTATTTAAACCATATGTTACATTGACCCTGTTTCAAAACGACATATTTTCTATCTAAACCGAGGTAGCTATGATTAACTTTGATAACCCCTAATATTCATATACAAGGCCAACATATTTGTTTTGCATTCAAAATAACAGTTTTATAATAAAAAATTCAAAGCACCGAATAGGGTATTTAATGTAATGTTGTCGCATTTATTTCAAATATTAACATTGAATAAATGAGGGTCTAAAAGATAAACACAAAAAATATTTTAATGGACTGCTTACAATGAGCACATTGTCTCGCTTCTTTCTCCCTCTTTCTCTCTTTTTCTACAGTTTGTAAGAATTACATAAGTATGTGCATTTAACTCAAAAGGAAGCGAAGATAAACATCACTCTCTTTCTCACATGTTTGGTATTGTTCATTTCATTTTATTTAATATAGTTTGATTATATGAAAATTATAATAATTTAAGCTCGACTAATGGAAAAATAAAGAGGGCTATTCAACTCCTCGAGCGTCTCTTTCTGAGTAGTCATCGAATTCTTGTACATTGTGTCAATATAATGAGAAAAATATAAGCTTTCTTTGGAATTTAGGATTTCAATAAGCAGCTGAGCCATTTTTTCAAGCACTACATGAATGATCGCTGGAATACAAGTAAAAATAAAATGGTGAAGAAATGAAATATTAACGGGTAATTTGCTATCAATGTTAACAGTTTTGTCTTGGCTTTGATGCCTTTAGTGACGTCACGGTCACGTGGTATTGCTACACTGATAGAACAGATTTGCAAGCAACCCTGTTAAAAATGGTACATGTAGTTCCTGCATGGCGAATCCCTATAAGGAAATTCTAGGAATAGTTTTAGGACTTAGTGTTGTATCATGTCGCTTGTCTAGGCCATAAAAAGTTCCGTAACTGGTCTCCTGACCGGCCCTCTTTTTTAACGTCCGACCCTAATGTTTTTTTTCTTTTTACCTTGCCACCGCCCTTGATATACGTTGTGTCCGTCCTATATTATTTTTTCCATTGAAAAACTCCCTCAAGGCAAACACTTGAATGTTTTTGTGCTGTCTGACAGCCATAGCAGTAGAAAAAATTGAAGCTGTCTCAATTTATATGTTTTTTTTAGGTGGGGCCATCGGCGAGTTAGATGTTTCGTTGACTGTCATTTTCTCAAATTTAATATAAGAGATGACTTGTTTACTGGCAATTTCTTCAATCAACATTTAATGGATTTTTAAAGACACATCTAAAACTAAATTCAATACTTAAGTTTATATATAACGATTGCACTCTGTTCTTTATTATATGGTTCCTGATTTGAAATTATGCCTATGCAAAAATAAATATATTTGTTCAGTGCAAATATATAATACGAAGTTTTCACACATTAAAATTTTTTAAAATTAAAAACACCCATAATTCATGCACTACAATGTCATGATTTAAAATTGCGTACCGTCAGACTTAGACTTAAGACAACACAAACAATTAGGGATGTATATGACCACAAAACATAAGTTTTAAGCAATTACCTTCATTATGTTCTTACGATTGATATTACATGCAAATACTTTAACCAGAAATTTACTATAAAAGCTCACAAAGGGCTATATTAAATCTAGTAAAAAAATACATGCAAGTGATCTAGGTCTTGGAAACTAAGCTTCAATTATGATCCTAAAAACATGTGTGTGTTTCATGTGAAAACCCTGTAGCAGTTTTGAAGAATGATATTGATTACAAAACTTATTAACAGGAATTAACTAAGGGCTACAATACAGTCATAATCCATGTTAGAGCTAAGGGTCTTAGATATTGACCTACAAATATGATGCAAAAGACGTGTGAAGTTTCAAGAGGATACCTCTGTTGATTGATGAGATATGAAGTTGCATAATATTAAAACTTTAGCAAAAAAGTGTTATGTCGATGTTTGGTGGGTTGAGTACTTTTTTAGCTCACCTGAGCACGAAGTGCTCAAGGTGAGCTATTGTGATCACCTTTTGTCCGTCGTCCGTCGTCCGTGCGTGCGTGCGTGCGTGCGTCCGTCCGTCGTCAACAATTTGCTTTAAAGAACATCTCCTCCTGAACCGCTGAAGGGATTTTGACCAAACTTCACAGGAATCAACCTTATGATGCCCTCTATCAAAGTTGTACAAATTATTCAGATTGGTTGAAAAAGTAGGTCACAGGAGCTAAAAATAGATTTTAAAAACTCAAACTTTGAAAATCTTCTTCTGCAAAACTGCAAGGCCCAGAGCTTAGATATTTGGTATGTAGCATCATCTAATGGTTCATTACCAAGATTGTTCAAATCATAGCCCTATGGTGATAAATGCCCCCGCACCAGGGGTCACTTGTTTTACATAGAGTTATATAGGAAAATCTTAAAAAATCTTCTTCTGTAAATCCATAAGGCCCAGAGCTTAGATATTTGGTATGTAGCATCATCTAATGGTTCATTACCAAGATTGTTCAAATCATAGCCTTACGGTGATAAATGACCCCGCACCAGTGGTCACTTGTTTCACATAGAGTTACATAGGAAAAGACCTAGAGCTTAATCTATAGATTTGATGTGAAATATTGTCTAGTGGTCCGTACCCACATAATTCATAATTATAGACCAATCATAAAAAAAATATTTTGCAATATTACTAGTTTGAGATTTTTAAATTTTAAAATAATACGATTAATAAAATGATAAAAAATTAGAAATATATTGTGTCAATTGTATATTAAATAAAGGTTTTCTTTAAGAAAGATATGAAAGTACAGATAATCGTATTGTTGGTAATAAAAACACATTCGGTCGTTTTAGGTTATAATATTATTAACCAATGAAAAATTAGGAAACTATTCAGCCCTCCATTTCCGGTTTCAGTTTGGTAGGTATACGATTCTCTTCAGAAATTTCAACGAATTATCGAAGATCATTAATCTAACAGACCTAAAAAGCGATTGAAAAGTAGGTCAGTAGGTCAAATCTTAGAAAAACCTTGTTTACACACTGGAGGCCACAATTTTGATTCAATCTTCCTCAAACTTGATCAGCACAAATGTCCTCAGGTGAGCGTCTTTAGGGCCATCTTGGCCCTCTTGTTTCCAAATACCGGTAGTCCTCGAGCTAGATACTTCACAGTTATACTTTTAGAGATAAACTGCAATGCCAAATCAAAAGCTATTTGGTGAATCAAGTGATATTTAGGAATTTCTTATACAACATTAAACAATTAAACTCTTAGTTGCCTTCCATTCTACAGTTTCTACATCATATATATCGAACACACACACACACACACACACACACACACACACACACATATATGGCCCTACGTTGTGAAACAGCAAGGAGGCAGAAGTACAGGAATCTTTATAAACATTATAAACATTTTATAAACAGAAGCAACAAGAACTGTTACAGAGGTCACTAATACCCCGCATACTGCTTTGTCACAATATGGAAGTATGTTCTAAACGTAGGAAACAGACAGCAAGAAATAAAAAATGTCTATTTGAGCAACAATGGTCTTGGCCTTTACCCACCAGAGCCCAAAAGCGTATCAAAGCTTTATTTTTGCACATGCTTTATATGGTCTAAATATAATTACGATATCACAAACCTGAAAGAAAGTTATTTCAGTTGTGGGGACAAGCTATATTTAATTTCAGTGTCAATGACCTGTCAGACCCACACAGTTCATCGAAGCTTTCTTCCTACATAATGAAAGCAAGTACCAGCATTGATTATTATACCTCGTTCTTTGCAAGTTATTAAGAAAATTCATTTTTTTGCAGACAGTAAGCATAACAAAAGTGTATTTTTACTAACAGTGACCTTGAACCATCTAACACGAAATGCACATCAACGCTTTATCTTCACACAAGGTTTACATGTCCTAAATTTGGTTAAGTTATGTCACTTATGACAAAAGTTATATTAGAAATTTCTTATTTGGGACACTAGTCACTTTCAGACCAACAAAGTGCATCAAAGCTTGAACATGAACATACAGCTTTTAATTTATATTCTTTATTTTCTAAACATCATCTTTGTTGCTTTCAGAGATTTATATTGTCGCCATTTGTTGTTCAGGACTCCACCTTGGCCGTTACCATACTTCGACACCGTCCCGGGTGTGACGTATTCTCCGTTCAGGTTGAGTTCAGTACAGTAGTTGTATCCGAACCACCAAGCACCGTGCCTGAACGAAGCGCAGGGTATTGAATCATACGAATACTTTTCACGATCAAACGTGCTGAATTTTGAACCGTCGTTTACCCACATCGATCCTTTGACAGGGTTGGGTGGATCTTCGTCTGCAATGATCATCATGATCATGATTATCGTCACCATAATCAAATATGCAATATTAGGCTTAATTTTCTGTAAATGGGCGTCACTTTCCTAATACAGTATCCTGAGAAAGAGAGAGAGAGAGAGAGAGAGAGAGAGGGGGGGGGGGCAGTTTTTCAATTATATATGAAATATGTAACATCTGGCTAGTTTTAGATAACTCATGAAAAACATCCTGATACTTCCATCATTGGGTCTAAAATCCAGCGAATTTATTTTTGTCGTTTTAAAGGGGACTTTATATCGCCCAAATTACATCATATTAGCCCGTAATCACTAATTTGACATGCCAACGGAAGTAAACTGTCTAATTGATAACTTGCTAATGTGTCGGCCTGCTAAAAGTGAAAAAAAACACACTTTTTTTTCTATATTCTCGGTTACTCTTTCCCTCACATCTACAAAAAGAACATAACTGTTCCTTCCCATGGGAAGGACCATCTATTGTCGTTTGTCCCTAATTGCCAAATATACGATTAGCACCTGATGAGATGTTTGCCCGCTCAGTATTATGTGTACATAAAAATTGAACTTAGGCCTAAAACAGTCCCTGATTTCTTGCTTCATTTCCTGTGCTAACGTTACCATGATTTCTAGAAAAAAAAAGAACTTAAGTAAGTTTTGAATTGGAGAAATGTGCAACTATAGTAAGCCAATATAGTTTGTCCTCTTTGAACTCTAAAGTTATCGGTATACCTTCCATATGCAATGTTGAAAAAAACCAAAAACAAAAAAAAAAACCAAAAAAAAACAACAGCTTTCACTTCATACTTTAGAGTTTAGAAATGCCTTGAAAGAAATATTTGGTAGGCTTAAATTTGTACAACGTAAATATTATTCGTGGTTAAGAAACGAAGAGACCTACTGTCAGTGGCCTCCTTAAGATCCCCCAGAGATAACGTGTATAGTTCCCCGGCAGCAATCTGGAAGTTGTCGTATTTCAAGTGACCAACAATGTCGTCTGCATCCACCATCTCTATATATAGCTCAGACTCCTTGCCAATTAACATGTTGTACAGCGATTCCAGTCCTGAAAAAACGAGAATCCGTTATTTGTATTAGTTTCAAATATTAATTTAAAAAAATAAGTTAATCAATTTACAGTTATTCAGTATTGTTTAATTATTTAAATATTGTTTACATGTGACAAACTCTGTAGGGGTATTAAACTGCCAAATTATCACCAGTAGTAAAGCAGGCAGGGGAAATAATAATGTCATGGTTGATAGGTATCATCAGTGAAGTGGCATGGATCCAATTATAGGTTACTTATTGCAGTCTCGTCCACTTATACACAAGGGACGACGAAGAAAAATATTTAGTTGCATTCATGAATGAGCCAAGAAAAGGGATTTTCTATTAAAGAGAGAAAAGTTTTGATAAGAGAGGAAATTCACAACTCTAACTGGTCTAATACAAGTGGAATTTGGTAAACCACAAATAAAAGTAGTATCTTGTAAAAAAATAAACATAATGCTAATATTGATGAAAACAAATATCATAAACAATTAAATCTCTTTGATAACGTTATTATGTATCAACAATGTTATTTAAAAATGTATAGCTATTTAATTATTATTCAAAATATAATCTTTATAAATATATCACAACTAAAACTGGGTAAGTAAATGTGAGAGAAAAAACAACAACAACGACAAATACATGGCACAAACTGTAACATTATATAGGTAGGGCATTCAGGATTTGGATGGTCAATCTCAGCTATTACGGTACTAAATTAGGAAGATAGACACAGTTATGTGCACAAAAATAAATAAAAAGAGAGAGAATGGGGATATGAATAAAGAAAAAAGAAGGAAAGAGATAAAAGATAGTTGTGTAGCTTTGACAGAACATAGGAGTAGCGAAAACATTTTTTTAAATAAAACATTATACATTGTGATTTAGGTTATGAAATACAATAAGTAAAGCTTGGCATAATATGAATAATGTATGAGTTCATTTCATCATCACCTGTCAGATACTATATTCATAGTGATGTTTTATTTCTAATAATGGTTTTCTTTGCCTTATATGAAGTGTAGACACTGATTTATAATTATACATTGGCAGACGTTGAAAACCCTGATCAGACAGCTCCTGGAAGGAGCAATCATATCTATTTCCCCCCACTTCGCCAGCACGCTCTCTATCAACGAACAATTACTACCTTGCATTGCGTCTTGTCGAAAACGAAATACAAAACATACAAGGATGAAAGCAGGAAGTGGAAAGAACCTGAGCGTGACATATGGCAGAGGAATAAGTCAACACATAAGTGATAATGTACAGGGTTGACGATAAAACAATAACATACACACGGTAACGTTAGAGAAAATTAAATATGCATACTGGTTAAGAACCTATCATGGTGTAATACAACTAAAACAATTTAATATTTAGTAATTGGAAACCTGGTCAAATTACAATAATAAACTTTTATCCAAAACTTCTATAAATGATATTTTACATATGATAATATACGATTGTAATAGGATAGGACTTTGAGGAAGGACGCTAACAGACTTTAGGATCACACTTCAGGTAGGTAGGTAAAGCTGTAGAAAGTAAAAACATCATCGATGTATTTGTGTGATTGTCAAGAAAATTTGGTATATTTTTACAACTTCTTTCCGTGTTAAAAAAGGAGCACTCACGTAAGTAATGCTTTTCATTTTCAACAACCCCAGTTTGACAAAGCGATCAGTGAATCAGTGAACTATCACACAGTCATGGACGACTGCCGATTCGGATTACCTACATATTAACAGCAGGGAATCATAAGACAATAGGACTGGTTATGCGGGTTGTTCAGTATAGGGGTCCCACGATTGGGATTTACCTCTAGATAGCACAAGCTTTATGTAATCAGGGTCTCTCTCTCTAGACTCTGATGTATTCAAGGGATTTCATAGCCTAGAAAAACTATATGACCACAGCAAGGGTGTTCATTAGTGATCTCATCTAGTGCTGGAATAATTCGCATGTAGTTATTTGTCCCATGTCATGTTTTTCCAGAGCTGTAAGTAGCACTCCTTGGTCCTGATACAATTTCAACGAAATTGCTTGATACATTTGTTTCGGCAGCCATTTTACGCTTGCGTAAAACCAGGGTCACTATATATACATATGAAGGAACCCTGGTAAAACCAAGCTTGTTAAACATTTTAGGTTTATGTATGTAAATAACTTTCATATGCATGCGGCACTCTTTACATAAAATTATAACATAGTAGTGAAATGTTTTCTTGAAATCTTTATTATTATTATTGTGAGTTTTGTGAGCCATGCTCAGCAGAGTTGTAAAGGTTCGAGCTATTTCGTATTTTAGCTCTGCTAAGGTAGGTTATTGCGATAGAGATACGAAATTGAATCAAGTTTTATTGTGAGTTTTGTTGATCATATTGAGCAGAGTTGTAGGGTTCGGAATATTTCGTGTTTTTTTTTAAATTCTGTATTGTCACATTAAGAAATGAAAACATTTACAAATACATGTAGAACTATTGACAATCAAACATCGTACCTAACCAGTGTTCACCTTCCGGATCTCCAAAACCTTCCCGGTACGACTCAAAGTCACGATAAAAGTCTACAGTTCCGTTAAACCTTCGCTGGAACACCTTGGAGCAATGAAATGATATATCAGGGTGTTAAACAAAGCTGATAAAATATTTTAGATCCATGAATTATACTATAAAGTTTAATAAATGACTTTCTCCTTATACTTGTTGATATAATGAGTTTATAGTAAAACAAAAATAAGTGATTAAAATATATCTGAAATGTATATTGATTGTGGTTGTTATTAAGGCTAACAACTTTATTTTCCTTCATAAATGAAACAATTATAGATTTGTATGCATAAATAAATGATAAATAAATTTGCAAATGGATTGAAATGTCATTTTAATTTCGTTATTTTATCATATTTGCTAAAATTGGGTCAACTACTGGAAATATGGTCAATTCCATTGTTTTATATACAATTTTTGTTGAATCTATTTGCCATTCGAATCCTACCAAACCGGTTTTGAATATTTACAAATTTAACATGTTTATACTCTGTCAGTACAAGAGATAAACCTTAATATAATAAAATATATCGTTATAAAGCTACCGACTATTTTAAATATATGCGAGTATATGTGTTAAATGAAAAAAATCAATGAAAGTTAACATTTTACAGAACAAAATGTATCGGAATTTTTCTTGCACCTTTGAAAACAATAATGACTTATACTGAAATACGTGAATATTGATTCAAATAGCAAATAGCAATATATTCCAACAATTATTGATTAAATAGGAAAATTGAATAATGGGAAAATGCGAACTTTTAATACTTAATCTAAATTTTACATTAAAAAATTCGAATCTAAGGTAAAACATCAGTTTAATAATGAAATCAGGTCAAAGCTTTCAGGAAAAAAGGGTGATAATATCAAATGAATTATGGTGCAGTAATGTTCTACTGTTTTGAGAAGATATTTATCATAACTTAGAATTTTATTTAATCAGGAATGTATACGTCTTTCCCATTTTGTGCGCCATAAATTGTATCTCGAAGCAACTCTTGTATTATCACACACATATATTTATTAAGATACCAATTGCATTGGTATAAGTTATATTTTTGTTCAATCAAGTCGGTTCGGTTTATACTGTTAATCATCCCCGAGCTACCGTTATATCCTGAGCGGCAAGGTCAAAGTTATACCAGTATCATTTTTAACGACTATGATATATCGAAGCCGGGAATCGGACACATATTTTCCCTTTTCCGGCATAAATGCTCTTAATACTTGGCCTCCGGAACAAGTAAATAAATAAATAAATAAATAAATAAATAAATAAATAATTAAAAAAAGAACAAGACAAAAGTCACTTTGATTTTTGGACCTACTTTACATTATTTTCATTACTGAAATTTAAAATATCAATTTCAACAATGTTCTTTGATATTTATTTAAAAGTTTCTAGTTCCATTAAAATTGATGAAATACTTAGAATTTATTTCTAATCTTGTATTTTATAACCGTAGAACTTTGAATTATAAAATTTAACGTATCTTTATATCTTTCCTGATATATCATGTACATGTGCGTGCAAAAGATCAATATTTACCGTCCAGCCACCGCCATCTGTGGTCATATCGCAATACACGGTCACTGGAGAATGTTGCACATGCACGGTCTGTACCCTGTCAGCACGTGCACCATAAGCGTATCTGTCAGAACAGTCTTCCATCGGCATGTCTCGTAACGTGAAATTAATATAAAATATGAAAAAGAATATGAAAAAGAGGTTATTTTCAATATATTATACATGTAGGCATTATACCCATGGCATACACATATGTAAAACATGCCATGCACAAATATACATGGCATTTTTGTTTTATAAATGATCAAAGATCAGTGGCATCAATATCAAATTTTAACATATCTAAATGATCTTATACAAACTTTCATAAATAATCGTACATCACTATACACACATATAATTCTATTCAAATCTATATTATATAAAATGAAAGATAAGAACAATTTTTATGTACAGTACGGCTGGATAAGAAACCAAACTCGCTATCATTATTACAACTTTTGGTGATGATAATGATCAGCAGCAGCAGGCTATATATTTGGATAATACATGCATTGTTACACCGTATATGGCTTACGCCGTATATAGCTTACATGTGAGCTGTATACGTCGGTTGACAATGTAAACAGCTCACGGTGAGCTATATTCGTTGATTGACAACGTACGTAAGATATAAACTTATATTATATAGGAAACTGGCATAAACTTTTCGTTTAAGAAAAAAAATTCTGTTGCTGCAAATGATTAGCAAGACATGGGGTGGCAACTTCAGGAAATATACCGTTTGCAATCTAGAAGCGATCAAACTTCACTAAAAACTGGTTAAATTAAAAGTTAAATAATTTTTTTCGTTTTTTTTTTCAATCTTCTGCTTTTATTTTTTGTCCTATTTTCACGAAACTTTCACAAATTATGACATTTTAGTTTTATATTTCAAAGGTACTTGCGGTTTCAAATTCTAAAATTTTAGCAAAGGTCAAGGTCATTAGTTGGTTATTGTTTTTTTTTCTTTGGCCTTAAATAACTCAAAATCTAAAATATTTTATCGGAACAATATGCGTGAAAAATCAAGTCCTTGAAGGGACCTCCGTAGTGACTATCTGAATTCAAGAAAAGGGCATATCTTATGAAAAGCTTTTTATACACTGCAACCAAACATTTGAGAGACCATGTTCTTTTCACACCTAATATCTTGGACTATCTATGAAAAATATTTTGCAAGCTTGTGACAACATAATTAAAATATGATAGTCAACTGTAATCACTTATGTTCATTCATTGGAATAAAATATTTGGAATGCGTAAAAAGGTCAATGCATGACAATTGTAATTTGTAAACAACACGCAGCAATATAAAACGGCACACGATAATGCGACATGTCGAGTGTTGTGTCGTATTGTCTTATATCCCGTTGCATTGTGGTGCGTTATATCATAATGTTGTGTGTCGAGAATTAACTGCAACACGACACACAAACATTCCACAACATTTGTAAGCTATAATGTTTAACGTCGTGTTACTTTTTCGTACGTCATGTCGCATAGTCGTGTGTCGTGTACATTGTCGTGCGCCAAACTTTTCATGCAAATCACGATATTAGCACACCAATATAAAATGACACTTGACAATGTGATACGACGCACTTCAATTTGAAACAAACTTAAGATGAAAAATGATGGTAAATTCAACGTGATATCATTTGCGCAATGATGTCGAGTGTCATGTTGCTTTCTCATATGTCAATTTATATTGTTGTATGTCGTTCGTAATTTTCGAGCGTCGATTACAATTGTCGTTTGCCGCCATCATAAAGCAACTCACACATCTTACATAGCAATAGCCGAATTCTGTAAAAGAGTTTTCAAGTTTGCAACTACATAATAAACGAGCAATACTCGTTGGGTAAAAGATATGCTTAAACATTACGACAAATCGTTTGAAAGATCATTGTTAACGGCATTCAACAAGCCAGTGAATGAAGGAATATATTATTCGAACCATGGGACTCGTAAACGGAATGGAATTGCTTTCGCGAAAACCGGTGAAATCGCGATAGTGATTCTAGTTGTGAGTACATTAGCACCATCATAATCTTCGACGTACATGTAGCAGTAGTTTGTTTGCTTGGAATAAATGTCCCACCAACATTACTTGAGTCATTTGGGAACTTTTGTCTAGATGAAACTAATATAATGTTGTCGCACTGCGGTGCCACGTCGTAGACAAGTGACATGATAATAGCAGAAGAGACTTGAGGAGCATAAAGCTACATGTAAATGAAATGTCATGGTGGTTGATGGCTGTGCTTCTTAGGTTTTACATCAAAAAGTAAAACAGTTGTTGAAAAATGACCACGTGTGTATATGTGTTTCTTTATTTAGACCTTATGGCCAAGGATAACTCAAGATTTTCAATGGGGTTCTTTTTTTTGTTGAGGAGACAGCAGGTAGAAGATACCTTGGTTGGATACAAGGGAGTCCGGATGCGATATCCTAGCTCTTTTGCGAATATTGGCCCCTTGGGTCATTTGCGTGTCCGGTGTATAGCACCGATACATGGGAGACAAGACCCAGTACTGAGTACTCTGAGTTCCCATAGCAATTCAATTTTGACGCCAGAGGCTAGTGTCCTGGCTTGGATTCGAACCCCAAATCTTACTCAATAACAGCGCCAGTGACCATTATATAGCATATTTTTGGCCACTTGGCATACATTTTTGCCTCGCCTCAAATATCTTCATGGTAACAGTATTACAAAAAATTCATTCTGATATAGGAGGACATTCTCAAAACAAAACGTGCAGTGATTTTAAATTCCCTACTTTATTTAATAATTTTGATTGGGGGCAAATTTAGTAGGAAAGTGCACTTTGTCATATTTCACTAACACCGAGAAAAGTCGTGCGTCCATCCTCCTGTGGTGGTGCTCTTGTTTCTGAGAATAGATCACTGTCTGAAAACGGTTTCCGTCAGAAATGACCAAAAACGGGTCATCGTTCAAAAATAAACGCGTGTCTATCACCCGAAATCAGCGCGCAACGGCCAAAAATATGTACAAAATGACTGTCAGAATTTTGCTGATACCCAAGATATGTATAACGAAGAAAAGTGACCCCATACAAATGTCCCCCTCCTTATATTTCAAAAATAAAAGAGACGTCCTGGTCATAGCATTTCGACTCTCCCCCTCCCGGTCATAGTATTATGATCCTTACCCAAGTGAAGTGAACTGAGCCCCCACCCCTTCCTATCCAACCCCTAAAAAAGTTTAAAATACCGGTCAAAATATGACACTTGTAATTTTCTAATGAAACTTTATTGCGATTACAGGACGAACGAAAAGTAGACGGGCGGACGGACATACACACACACAGACACACTTCCAATACTACCTCTACAACTACAGCAGCAGCAACAATACAAATATTAACATCAGCAATAATGATAGCAACAACAACTACATGAATTCATATCAATGTGTTGATGACGATGCTGCTGCTGCTACTGACGACGACAATGTTGATGATCATCTTTCAGAAATGAACTATTTACGGCGATATGCAGCATACTTAGATATACAGCTTACGGTGAGCTGTATTCGTTGTAAGCGCTGTTATTCGACGTATACAGCTCATGCGTAAACTGTTTACAGCGTTACGGTGTATCAATGCATATATATATATATATATATATATATATATATATATATATATATATATAAACAACAACAACTACAACAACAAACAAATAAACAAAACAAAAACCTCCACCATCACCACCAACAACAACAAAAAACTAAACAAACAAACAATAATGATAAACGACCAAAGCAACAATAATATCAGTATTCATAATGATAATTATTATTATCATTTTCATTGTTATTAGCACAACACTATATTTACTACCGGTAATCAAATAAGTCAGTACTAAGACCGTGATCATACTCAGCTTATTATGCAGATTACAAGGTTCATAGCTAGACCTGAGGATTTCAGATAAAATATTGTGGTTTAAGAACATAAAAGATAATTTGACATTTAAGTTCAAAATTGCAATAGTTCTCATGAAAATTATCGAGTATCAAATATTGTTCTTTAAAGCAAAGTTTCAGAAGAATACAAACAACATCATAATGCTATTTGGATGTAAAATTTTGTAATTAAACGAAAATAACGATTTATTCGCAAAGTTTCGAGCTGAGCTGATAAGTCAGTTCAAATAAATCTCTGCAAAATAATTATTAAAACGAATACAGAGACGCATTGTACATCTAAGTGGATTCACATATGATTGCAAAAAAAAGAACTGATATAGAACTCGGTCTCCACATTTACTCAACAAAAGCAGGTTGCATAAAAATATCTAGATCATAAAAATTCAACTCCAAGGAAAATTCTCATTAGAAATAAACTTGGGAAAATATGGGAACATGCTTATATTTCAAAGCGAAGTCGATTGAAAAAAGGAATATTCAAATAACTTTAGAAAATGGTTTAAATTATATTTTACGTGCATGTACAAAAGTGAAACTAAGATAAAAAGCCAATGGCATGAAAAAGTAATATAATACTAAGAACAACTTTTGATTTCATCGACTCTTTGTCTTTATTCTGAATAATTCATATGAAAACCAAGTCGATATAGAAATATTTTAACAACAACAATTGTTCAGCTCCGAAATGCAAATAGTAAATCACGTTTTATAGCAATAAAATCAAACCATGTTAACTGATATGTAATGTGATATAATACTTGCATTTTCAATGCTGCGCAGTTGTTATGGATATTCTGATTGAATTTATTACAAAATTTTACATTTTTGCATAAATGATTAACACAGTTATTCTCATCCTTTCTGAATACATGAACCAATGTGATCAAAGTATGAATAATTTGAGTGTCATGTCCAAGTACTCAACACCCCAAAGGGTCTACTTCCGTATGTTTGAAGAAATAACGTCTGACGAATACAATTATGGAATTGGGTTTAATTGGCATTAACTTGTGATACTGATCATTTGATTTAGAGACAGTTGTTTGCTATAAAGACAAAATGCGAGTCTATCTCTCTTTTATATTGTTTCTGGGAGAGGGAACTCTGTATAGTTTTTCTATATATTGCAACTACTAGGTTAACTGTTTATGTTATTTATTGATCTACACACCTTAACAATTCAAAATATTTCATCATATATTTTATTTACAAATAAATATTTGAGATATTATTAATGTAACTTAATGTACTGTGGCTATTGGTATTTTTGTAATAAATCTATTTATATGAGTTTTATTTAAAACCAAACTTCTTTGTACTATTTAATTGCAGATAAAATTTTAAGACTCGTAATTTAATGAATATATATAAATATATACTTGTCTGAAAATGTTCATGTTATACAACTATCGATTAATTACGCCCGGCAGGGTCATTCGGATTTTCATGTGAGGAAGCCTTCCAGCTGGCTTGCGGTAGGTCGGTGGTTCTACTCGTATGCCTCCGTGCATTCGGGGTCTTCCTCCACCTGTAATTAGCTGGACGTCGCTATATGAGTGAAATACTGTCGAAGCGACGGTAAACTCAAATAGTCTTGTCTAGTCTAGTCATTAAATACGCACGCATCCATGTCTTTTGAAGTAATGTTTTGGCTATAAATATGATATTTTATGCCAATAAAATTCTGTTCTGTTCTGTATAGATTCTGGAAGATAGAATCTATAAATACTATAACCAGCATTCATGTCTAATTATCGAAATAAATGCTGTATAAGCATGTATTATATCTAGGTCGTTCTGATGCTACTGGCAGGACTTTCCTTGCTTGACAGAATTATAGTATGTAATCGACCGAGCGTGGGTGTAGACCATGAGACGTTAACCTTTGTAAATCAACGAGCACTTCCCGAACACCTAATCTACATGCTGGTGTACAATCCAACACAATGTTCAATGGAAAATAAACACTTACTTAATATTTTTCCAGTATCGTGTCATATTAACCATAGTGTGCGATACACGACAATGTGACATTATAGCTCGCATATACCAGTTTCTACACGGTGATCGAGTAACGTTTTATTTTTACAATATCAAGAACAGTGTGCCAGTCTTATATTGTTTGTTTTTTTATTTGTTTTTTTTTCTTCAAATGTCTTACGCGTACTGTCTTACTGCGGTCCTACAACAACACTGTTTCTGCATTGTAAGAAACTATGGTGTAGGTATTTTAAAGCAAGTTGTCAAAAAGAAATAATATGAAAATACTCTAACTTAAAATCAAAACCTAATAAGAATTATTTTTCTGTAAACTTAGTTTTTTTTTTTACCAAATTAGTGTCTCCAGACAATATATTAAAGGGACATGTGTAGTTGTCGGTCCCAGGATTCTTAATCCCGGAACCTATACCTAAAAACCGGACCAGGCGGCCCTATTGATTAAAAGTGAGAATAAGAAGTAAACTGAAACTTGTAGCATCGGTTCATTCTTTCATACATCATTCATTATGTATACATGCATTTGTTGGCAATAGAGATAACACTTTGAGGCCAAATAAAAAACACCCGGTTCCTTATGTTTTGTCATTAGTCCACGTTTTGAATGTAGACTTACAATCGAGCTTATGTTTTTTTTCATATACGATTAATCTGTGTTAGATTTATTCATGTAAATTTTGGAAAATAAACATTTGAATTGAACAAACATCAATTTTCATTAAATTGATTGTCAAATAATGTATAAAAATAAAACATTCAGAAATTACACCTTAACATATACACGATAAATTTGTTTTTGTAATTTATGCATGGGGATGAATGACAACGAGTGAGGAAGGGAGAATTAGACGGTTGGTCGAATACATGTATCTTTCTACAGACGCGTTTTACATAGTCATGTATCACAAATACACACACTTGATTTTTTTTTCAAATACGTAAGTGAATAAAAACGAGAAATTTCAGGCATATTGGGTAAACGATTAAAACGATAAAAACGATATTTTAGGCTTCATGCATGATTATAAAATTACACATAACTTTGTATAAAGAAAACTACTTTTTATGATAACCACTTATTTTGGTAAACTTTTATAGCCATCATCTGCTTCAAATAAATTTATGACTTGACTATTTGAGTTTACCGTCGCTTCGACAGTATTTCAATCATATAGCACCGTCCAGCTAATCACAGATGGAGGAAGACTGCGAATGCACGGAGGCATCCGGGTAGAACCACCGACCTACCGCAAGCCAGCTGGAAGGTTTCCTCACCTGAAAATCCGAATGACCCTGCCGAGATTCGAACCCACGTGGTAAGGGGCTGACTGAGTGTTAAAGTCAGAGACTTTACCTTCTCGGCCACGGAGGCCCCCTAAGTATTTATGAGTATGATAAGAAAGTACAAATCTAAATACATCATCATCATCATCATCATCACAACAACACTAACAACAACAAAATGACATTGTACCGTTCTAACAAATTAACTTTTTTTCATTCATTCTTAACAATAATAGTGTTTCATGTGCAAATGTATTTCAAATCTGTTTAGTGTCTTGTGAATTGATAGAAAATACAGGAAAGTGTCCATCCACGTCTGAATTACTGCTGCGTTCATAAGTGAAACTAAACATTCTGTGTATACCGGTATTTCTGCCAAGATCACTAGTCTCAACTGAATTATTGCCCAAAAACATACTGAAAGCCCTATTTGGCAATTATTAGAGGGGTTGATATGAAAGTTATTTGATAATTATACAAATGTGAATTAATTTATTGAAAGGCACTGAAGTAGCCCTTGGGTCAATAGTAACCCAATCCAATGCTGGAATGATCGCATGCATCAAATTACTACTAAGATATTTTTTCCAGTGCTGCAAGTAACACTTTGTGGTCGGAGATATAAATTCAACGAATTTGCTTGTTACATTCGTTTCGGTAGCCATTTTACGCATTCCTCTTGATATGAGTCACTGACACACGTAAAGTTATATTTGACCTTACGTGGCAGTGCAGAGTTGCTTCTCCTGTTGAGGGAGAGCTTGCGGTTTGAAAACAGTCTCCAACGCTGGAGATCTTACACATCGCAGCCAAACACATGCGCCGGAGTTTGGTTTGGAAAAAGAAAGAGAAACACATCACATGTATCGAAGAACATTTTCGTCGTCTTTTTCGTTAATTACCACTTTGTATCATGTGGACTATTTGCAGTTACTTGCCATGGTAAAAATACGGAAACAAGGATAACTTATTCTCTGATCACTGAGCGTGATCCCCAAACATACTTTAACGTAATTATGCGCAGATCTGGAACAAGCAGCTAATATTTTCCTTCGCTGGACTATTGCTTTGCATCTATCGAATATGTATGAATTTAAATAATGATGATTATGTACTTATACAAATCATTGGAAAAATATAAATGAAATAGTATTATTTGGCATCTCAATTGATTATGAGTGCATAAAAATGTTTCGAACATGCTTAACAAATATTTCAAATAATGAAATCAAACAAAGTTAGACAAAGGAAACCAGGCATGAATCTTGATATTCGGATTGAAAATGTTGAAATTAAATTTTAAAAATCACGATAACAAAATGGTAAAGAAACCATTGCATACACTTACATTTGTAGTACTTTGTATCATCAAGTACGTCCAAATCGGCCGCCACATCGTAAGTCTGGGCGCTACCTATACAAAGACCAGTCCTCTCGTTGTAGAACGCCCCGTTACAAGGTCCTTGAGATAAAGAACAGGCCAATACACATGGTATGACGCTTCTTACTGACTTGTTAAAAAGTACATCTTCAAGAGGACACATCTTTCCTTCAAATGTATCGTTCTTTTGGTAGAACTTTTCTCTGTTTGTACATGTAACTGTGACAACCAAAGCAAAAATAACAAAAATGAGGTTTCCCTTATTGTCTGCCATATTCTTGAATGTCATTGTAAGAAAATAGACAGAATGTTCTGCTTTAAATGAAATGAAATCCTCAAATACAGCACAATGCGTCATCAATTTTCAAGAGAGCGCTCCCGTCTGAAAGACTGCATTATAGCCTACAGTGCGCATGCGCGTGACGTAAGCCTCATCTCCATCAGCCGATACGTTACTGTTTCTGATTAACGAACGTGTTGTTTGCAGCTGGATGCAGATTCTATTTTGATTTAAAAAGAATATATTATGTTTTGGATGAGACAGCATTTCCTTCGGATGACTGAATTTTGTTTGTGCAATCAACCATGTCACATAATCAGCCAGCTTGGGATTGGAGAATTCCCGTATATGTTATTCTAGAGAAATGCAAGAATGAGTTCTCAGAATAGAAAAACGATATTGCATTTTGCAATAATGGAACAAAGAAGATTGCAAAGTCAGGTACTTAAGATTGTATGTATGTTGCGAAACACAGAACGTCATTGTATTTTCTAAAATATGACTATTATCATTATGAGAAATGTCGCATTCTAAATATGAAAGAAATATACAAAGATTTATCAGTCAATAACAAATCGGCATCGAGCTAGCCAACGCATTTACCTAAGACTACATGTTGAAAAATAGAACGCATTTTTCACTTAAAAACTTAACTCGATCTAGTTTTTTATCTTCCTATCAATAATCAGCCATATATAAATATTGGGGCAAATATAGCTTAATAGACAATTAGTAAAACATTATTATGTCAGTGAATATAATCATATGACCTCCAACTTTCAGCAGCAATATATTCTGTCTCCATCTCTGTATATAAAAGGCATTGATTAATGGGTGCTACATTGATCTGATCAGATTACAACAAACTGACGGTATGAACAAAATACTTATACAGTCATGTAGTAAGAAATGATATCGGAATCATGAAATATGACAAAACTTTTGTCCCTGTAGAAGATGAGAAAATCATATTTTGATAGATTCATCCATGGAAATATAGCCTCAATTAAATATCAACTTGATTCAGACCCCCCTCCCCCCACACACACAAACACAAATAGTCGGAAAAGTTCGTTTAAAATGAACCAGTAGTAATGGAACGAAAAGAACTGCTCATAATATGTAAGTAGCCTACTAGCTGCTGTTATTACCCGTAAATTATTCAACATATAGTTTGAATGAATTGAAATAAATAACACAAATAAGACACGAAGTTTATTAAACATGTATAAATATTACATTAGATACTATAGTAGAAACAAAACGTTTGAAAATATTTTCATTCAGGTCAGGTTTTTATCATGCCAAGAATAACTATGGAAACAGTTTGAATAAAATTCAAAGCATCATTCATGCATGCATTTTTTTTTCAAGATAAATATAAATGTATGACATTGGTAATTAAGGATTCTCTCTCTCTCTCTCTCTCTCTCTCTCTCACATCAGTATTACTTTGACACCACAGAATACTTAACGATGTTATAAAAATGTTTTAGAAAAAATAATCTTTTTAGCCTGCAAAAACCTCGCTTCATGCGTATTTTGACGTTTTCCATATGGAAATATATAGAAATGATAGGCATTAACTTCGAACAAAAATGGAAGCAAAAGGTTCGCGTATCACATTAATAAAAACAAAGTGCAGAGAATAAATTTGCATAACGAGTTATTAAAAATTTAATATTGAAATTATGTTTTTAATGGGAAAACAAACGCCTGATATACAAATGTATAGTAAAACAGGTAATTTATTAATCGATAGGGCGTATTAAGGTGGGATCACGTGGACATGTAAGGAAAGATCTGAATATACCAAAGTGTCAAAATTCGCAGGTATCCCCTGCCAACTATAAGTTATTTTAGTGAGAAAAAAATGTACAAAGCACAACAGATGCTAAAATTACTCATCAAACTGTGTTACAGTCAAACAAGTTGCAATTTATGAAAATACCTAATTCAAGGGGAAAATTCAAATATACATTTTTCGTCGAAATTGCGTTACACAAATAGCATTCCCCGTGTTTTGTAGTTTATTTGTCAGGAAACAAAAACTTCACCAACATTAAAGTGGAAGAGTAGTTTTTTTTTAAAATTTCTGCCTATCATCTGAGAACGAGCCGCTTAGAAAAAAAATCTAAGTTAAAGACTATCTGTCATCGAGCTGCTTTAAAATGGCAGAGTATGCCTAAGTTTCCTATTTTCTATTAATCCGCATCACTATCGTGTACATGAGAATGTGTCCGATACAAGTCCAATCAGTACTTGCATTTTCAAACACAATAGTTTCACAACCGGTTCATTTACCCCAGCCATTTGAAATGAAGACTAATGTTTTCCTTCAAATCATTAGAAATTCCGAGCTTTGTGAATATTATTATCCACCAAATTCACAGGTATCCTCTGCAGTCTTAAATCCCTTCACAAAACTTCAAGTTAGAATCGGATTAGAATCGAATTAATCAATGACAGTGTATTTAATAATAGGTTCCTCGTTCAGTTCAATATAATTATAGGTGAGAAGTCCGAGTGATAAAATTTCTTGCACCTGAACGAGGAACCTATGTTTAAATACATAGCCATTAAATACTTCGATTCTAACCGATATTCGTCATTTTTCATCCGTATTATTTTCTTGAAATTCGAAACCTACAAGCCAAATTACTTCTATATTCGGTTCTCCTTAAATATACAACCGACGATACTAAATAAATGAAGATTTTCTTGTTAATTCTTTTAATATATTTTTATATAGATCTCTTAATGCCCCATATAACTTGAAAAATGAATATTAAGTGGTATCTCGGCTATTTTACTTCATATTGTAAATCACGTCATTTTGTTACGTCATCAACGCGAGTACGTGCTCGCTTTGTTGCGAATTTACACACAGTTCCTTCTTTCTGCAATGTGTCAACACCGGTGCTAGCTAGTGACGTCACAGTCTTTATTTATAGATTGTTCTTTCTGTATACAGAGAAAAAGTTGTTAGTCGTGTTAGAATTTAAAATATTAGTATGTTTTCCTGTCTATATGCTCTGTGAGGAACTTTTGGGTTTGGGGACTTATACTCGTCGTCATGCAAAATACATGTAAACTACTTTGGGTAAGTTACATTTATTGGAGTTTCTAATGCGAGGGGCTACTTTTATCAGGGGTAGATCTTCGTGTATCCTGGGGTATCCGGTTCTCGCAAGCGTAAGGAAACGAACAAAAAACAACTCACCTTTAAAATAAATATATTCTTGAATGCATCAATATTTATCCTCCAAATACCATGAATTGTCATTTGTAATCGATATCAAATAAGAAAAATATCGGTCCAAAACCAACAACAGTCACAAAATAGTATTTCCAAAATGGCGTCTGGTGGTCTCGCTTGTGTACTCAAAAGGAGGCTGTCACGTGTATGGTAGACAAAAACAATCACAATTATTTTGACCGGAATTCGTGTATACTAGAAAATATATGCTGGTAAACAAAAAATAGTTTAGTATTTATATTGAAGTGGAATTTATGTTTTATACTGTATTTGATTCATTATTATGTAATGTTATGTCTGTTTTATTATTATTAATATTATTCAAAAAACATTTAAATGCAACTCCTCTTGGAGTTGCATATTTCATTTTCATTTATCTTTTTTTTTAATTATCATTTCATTTCGGATATGTGTGGAATTTTTCTTTCCTTTATTTATAGTTATTATTCACTGTATATAAAATGTTTGTCTCTGATTGATAAGTACAAAGTCAGTGATTGTCCTTATATATTATTTAATCATGTTCATAATGTACAACAGTCGCACAGAAATTTTGTGTTTTTTTTCTGATAACCCGTACAGGTGTACAATATTTTAAATGTGCCCAGTGTGAACATGAACTCCCATCGCACTGGCCCATTTTGTGAACTCCATGGCACCATGTTCATGTCTGTCAACATAGAAATTGCCACAGTAGCAACATTTATCTGCATCAACAATGTCTGATTTATAATCTGACAGGTCTGATAAATCAATACTATTGATTTTTTCTTTAGATGTAGAAGGCTTTTGCATATCATTGGTATTTTGATCAAAGGTCATAACTGGTTTCTTTTGCTAACTTCGATTTTTTTTCATATTTTTTTTACACTTGATGGTACTCTCATCAATATATTTTTTTTTCATTTTTGTTTCAGTTTCCCCCTCCAGTGCCCTCCCACCAATAATGCTGTTTATACTTTTGCGTTTTGGTTTTGTGATTTTTTTGTAAACATCACCACCTTTCTGATTAAAAAAGTCATTTTCTGTCACTTCAGATTTTTTGTTGTCTCCAGAAACAGACATTTCATGATCATCTACTATGTACAATTCTGATGGTTTTATTTTACTTTCAATAATTGTTCAACCATAACAGAAGTTTGTTTGAATGGAAAAATGCCCGCCTTATTGAATGAAGACTGTAGATTTGAAGGACTTAATGCACATGAATAAGCCTTACAAGCAAGGGAACAAACATCATAGCGTGTCAGAACTCTGTGATGTGTTCTAGCAAATTTGGAACATTCCTGTGCATACTTCAACTGTAAAGGACCAAAGCATTCTATGTCCAAAGGTTGTAGAATATGTTAGGTATGGGGAGGCAAAACAAATAAAACAATATTTTGTTGTTTAGCCCATTCAACAAGATCAACTGATATGTGACTACGGTGCCCATCATAACTAAAGTATGAGAATAGTGTCATCAGCTCTTCCCGGCAAAATTTTATGAAATGATGTTGCAAATGTTCTTTAAAAACAACACTATTTGACCATCCACTTTGTTTCATAACACCATTAGCACCAGGGCTTTTTCCTTCCTAGAGGCCATCCAACATTCTGGTAACTGGGAAAACAAAATACGGTGGGATTTACATTCCAGCTGCATTACCAGCTCCAATAACAGTCACAGTTTAGCCCGTTCAGACATGGTAACTTGTGCCTTACAATCTTGACCACTGACTACATTAGGAGGTTTATATTCTGTATTTATGCCCTTCTCATCAATATTATAAATCATATTTGGTTTGTCAAATAAATATATTTTTGAAGAATTCTTTCAAGTTCATCAAAGTATTTGGTTATGGATTCTTCGCTGGCATATTTAGCTCTTTGTTCAGAAAGACTGGAAGGACGGAAAACATGGAGTTCTGGCCACCTTTTAATAAAATTTTAAACCAATTGAGTGTTAGAGGTTGATTTACTGTCCGTTTGCCTAAGGAAACAACATAATCAGATGCTAAATAAACCACTTCAGCACGTGTGTAGCCATAACCAACTTAAGCTAAATCTGTTAAATGTTGGCACAATTTAGCTACTTCCAAAGACAGTACTGGCCCTGGTCCTGATTTAAAGTCCCAGTACCTTAAAGATGTTAGACCTAAATCCGAATTCACTTACAGCATATATTATTTAGATTTAATTTCATCACTGAAAGACCTTGAGAAATGACTAATTTACAGGAAAGATTCTATTAAAAAAATGCAAATTGCGGCTGTCTCGTTCTATATTTAGCTCAGAACAATGGCAACATAAAATTAACATACAAGGGAATTTTCAGAAGTTCATGGATTTTCTTCCTATATCCTCTACTACCGTGTATCAATATTTATTCAGTCTATAGAAAAAAGTCCATTAACTTCTGAAACACCCTATGTACATCGAAACATCCGTGGTTTTACTGAACAGTGTGTTTCAGGACAAGCTCCGCCCATCTTTCTCACTATTTTTCCTTGTCTGAACAACTAAGACTTCCGGGTGAATATTTCATTATGTGGGATTAATTAAACATTAAGAGGTTAATCAAACATCCTTTGAGGCTTTGCTAATTAGAAATTTTGAAGAAAAACAATTTTTCCCAGCTAAAACGCACTGGGACTTTAAGACAGTCAGTCAACCATCAGACCATCAACCCTGTTTCTCAGAGTATTGATAGGAACTCCCTGTTTGCTTTGAAGCCTTATACACAGGGATTCTTTCTTCTTTAACCAGCTTGTACGCTGAGGTTATAGCTGTTGGTGACCATATCCGTAGCTTGGATCGATCTGCAGGCTGAATCAGCTGAAAACTGACATAACTTCTTATGCTGTCGAGAACTGGATACTCCAGGATATACCAGCTACTCTAGCTGGTGAATGTTATTTTTTGAGGACGAGGAGTGAATGAGGAGATCCTATTCATCGCCATGCACTCGACCACCACGGTTCGATGACTAGTGCAATAGAGATAAACGGTATTAGGCCGTAGAGCATTATCGAGCAGTAAGTCGGTTCTTGCAGCGAAATAGTAATGAATCTCATACCTATTTCAATGTTTATATTAATCGGGATTGTGTGTGTATGCGCGTATGCGTTTCCTTCTACCTTCTTTCTCTCATAATAATGTTAACCAAGTGTGGTTCCTACCATGTTTTTAGTGTGATAAATTTGTCACCCCCCCCTCCAAAAAAAAGGAAAATAATGCAACCCCTTCTAGAATTCAATCGCGAAATGAATATTTATTTTGTAAGTGTCAAAATCTTTTTAATGCACATTGCTTAAAATACCCACGGTAATCATGTTCACGTAGCTTTAATAAAACCGCTCACTGTTTTTCTCTAAAAATATAATTATGTCTTCAAAATAACCGCAGATGGTTAGATATGGTTTTAATGATTTTTACATTGTTAGTATCTGCCAAATAATTAATAGTGGATATCAGAAAACTTGTATTTGTTTCTACTACACTTAATAATGCTAAATGATAAAAGATGTATACTTTTTAAGTACCAAAGAAACCATAAGTCTAATACGGAAGCGCTGGGGGGACATTATGACTTAACAGTTGGCATTTAAGTCTTAAGACTAAGTACTTAAGAGTTAAGACTTACAATTTAACACTTTGGAGATGAATAATTCTCAACCCCGCGTAAAACTTCGACGGACATAGAGGGCAGCGAAAGTGATCGGGTAAGTAAAGTTCGTTGATTATTTATTTATACAGGTCCTTTATGTGCACATACAGCCATGTACCATTCGAAATACTGAGTCCAGTCGTGCTTTCAGTTCTGCTCTCAGTTCGAAAATAACTGTTGACTGTCACCTAGTTTAACACTGATTGAATTAAAGGTTCTTAATATACTAGATCTAGAGCTCGCAGGGCCTTTCATATTAACTTATTTAATTATCACAACCTTATATTTGAGGTCGCTTGGGGTGGTTTGGAATAGTTTGAGTTCGTTTGGAAAAGTTTGAGGTGGTTGGGATACGGTCAAAACGTACTGCGACACGAGCACGGGTATGTTACTAACGTTATTTGCTTGATGTTATTTGCTTATGGTTTGGTGACTTTGTAATATTTAAGGATTTAAAGGGTTTATTTGACTTTGTTGTACTCGCGTCGGCCGTGACTCGACGGCCTTTAAAAGAGCCGGTAACACGATCTGCATAATAATACAAATCCGACTATTAAACAATGACCGAGCTTAAATAAACGCATGCGCAAACGATACAAAGATGAAAATGAAAGTGATGTTGTCAACAGACATGAAATTAGCGAAATACATTCATCACACGCGATGACAGTAGCCTACTTAGCAGCGGTGTTTAACGAAAAGGTTCATTGAATACTTATTATAGGTAATACTAATTCCCATGTTGGACGGTTCATGTGTACAAAAATACAAAAATAGATCGTAAACATTTCCATAAAAATAAATGTAAATGATGTCTATATTACTGGTGTAGAAATTGTATAATAAGGGTATTACATAGAAACATGAACCCTCAGATGTCACAGTACCTCTCTCCAAAACGTACCCCCGATTTAAAGTCAAAACGTATCCTGGAGTATTGGGTGTTTGACAGCATAAGAAGCTTTTGAAAGGAAATAGATGAAAACAAATCCTCAATTTTATGTTAAATATCTTACCAAAATTAATCCATCAATATCTTCCCTTGAAATTTGAAAAGATTTTGGTGTCAATTAAAGGCAAACTTAAGGGAATAATTGTCAATATCAACAACAGTCAGATTTATTATTTCCAAAATGGTGTCTGGAGTTCTCGACAATGGCCTGAAAATGATTCTGCCGTGAGTATGATGCTTATATAGAGTCAAAATCTATGAACACCAGTTGCATTGAAGTTCTTTGTTCTTCATTACAGAAAAGAATGGTTTGTAAAACATAAGATAATTCAAACGAGAACACGAAATACTTATCACTCTCAAAGTGTCAATGTTATTATTGTGTATCCCCCGTGTTTTGCAACTGGCGTAAAATAACAATTTACCTTAACTTTACATCCTACAAAATAACAGAGTCCATACAGTTTTTGAGGTATATGGCCAATGTTGGGTATAAAACCCCTATAAAATGGATACTATGGCATGATGATTTACGATTGTCGGGTACTGTTTTACTATTATTATTATTATATTATTTATAAGACGAATATAAAGGTTGAATTTATTAATTCATCAAACATAGCACTAACATAAAATATCTAAGATGTATATTTTACATTTGATGAAATTATGACATTTCTAGCTATATAACGGTTCTTAAATATGTAATAAATTTAAAAAAATCACATTACATTTTTTTTATTTTAGTAGTTATAAGTTTAAGTTAAAAACATTAAGTAGATTGATACTGATAGTGTATAAGTAATAATTACTGTTTATATACACGAAAACATCAGCAAGCCAAAGCAACTAAAACAGTAATTTATAACAAGATAAAACTACAACATTTTGTTTTTATTTTCTCTTTTTTTATATAAAAATTCATTTTGTACAATAATATGTTTGCAACAAAATATGTACACGTAAACAAAACTTTCTTTTACAATCTTTTAAGCTATTAGAATATTAAAGTATTAAAATAAAGCTAACTACATTTGTATATTATACACATTTTATTAACAAAGGGTACGTTTTGACATATTCAGTAGTACATTTTGTCTTTTTGACACAGGTACGTACTGACTTTCAAGATGTGAAAATCTGTCTGACTGAAACAAGTTATGTTGGACCTAAATATGTTAAAAAGGTATTAGCAAGTATAAGGAGTTCAAAATTTTGTCTGACTTTTGGTTTGATAACATGAGAAATCACATCGGACTGGTCAAAATTTTACCAGACAGGTCCTTTGGCCTTTGACAACTTTCGGGATTTCTGGTTGTACACCTGCAAGCGATTTTTTTCCAGTTTTGCAAACACTTGACCAAATGGGCGAATAAATGTTTTAGCATTACAGAGACCAGTGGAATCTTTTTTTCACTTTGTTTACAAATCGGAACACTGACCTGTGACTTAAACTTATCTTTATCTTTTTCATGATCTTTTTCGGACTTTTTACATGAAATATTTCGACTAGAGATCAAATAGTGAAGGTCTCAAAAATTGCCTGGGTATTTACTAGTAGAAGGTCCAGTTGATTGGAGAACATTCATTATTATCTAGTTTGGTCATTATACAGACCTGTTGTAAATGCAAAATTTTTTTAATCGGTATTTTTAAGTTTAATCAGTAACCATAATGATAATGTTAACTGTTTAATTTTAGGAGGACACTGAAATAGAACAACGTAGGGAAAAGGTACGCA
This sequence comes from Solen grandis, assembly GCA_021229015.1. Taxonomy (NCBI): domain Eukaryota; kingdom Metazoa; phylum Mollusca; class Bivalvia; order Adapedonta; family Solenidae; genus Solen; species Solen grandis. The sequence continues at coordinate 3,278 of JAIFHC010000588.1, read as the reverse complement.
GTTTGATTGATGCCATCCGCATGGACCAAAAAAGCAGAAGCAGAAGAAAGCTGGTACAGAATGCCAAGCAAAAGTCAGCAGAGGAAGTGAGAAAATTTCATTTTGCTTTTTAATAATGTATTCTAAAATAATTATGAGAGTTATTCACAAGTAACCATAGGTGGCCGCCATGTGTGGGGAGAGTGTGATATGGCCTGAAATAAATAAAAGAAAATAAGTTTAAGAAAATGAAATAAAACAAAAACATATTTTTTGACAAGGTTCACTACTAGCCATAATCACCTATTAAATTTGGTCTGTCGAGATCTCACAATCGATATATACCCCTGTGTGTCCTTTGGACTGACTTGTTTAAACAATTTTGATAAGTGTAGCATCTCTCCATGACAAATACTTTGAAATATGCTGATTTTTATGCTCCCCGAAGGGAGAGCATATAGTCACCGCTTTCTTTGTCCGTCCGTCCACATCTTGTCTGGGACATAACTCTGAAACTGCAAGAAATACCGACAAGAAACTTTGTAGGTAGATAGATCTCAATGAGTAGAAGTGCAGTGCATAAGAACCATAACTCTGCCTTGTCTAATTTTGGAGTTATTGCCCTTTGTTCATTTTTTACACTTAGAACTTTGTTCTGGACATAACTATGAAGCTAAAAGAGATATCAACAAGAAACTTTGTTGGTAGACAGATCTCACTGAGTAAAAGTGCAATGCATAAGAACCATAACTCTACCTTGCCTTATTTTGAAGTTTTTGCCCTTTGATATTTTTGTGCCCCCACAATTTGGGGGGGGGGGTGCTTTATAGGAATATTGGTCAGCATGTGTAGTTATGCACCTTTGCGTTTGCTTGTGGATTTATTCAGTATTTGTACATTTTTGTCATTGACTTAGTGAAAGATTTTCAGTTTTCAACTTGTGTCACATGTAGCCCAAAAACATTTGACCTAGAGTCAGTAGATCGACAAAACATAGGAATGTGGGGGCACCTGTGTCCTATGGACACATTTCTAGTTCTTTTTTTTCTTTTGTCATCAAAGTAACTCCAACTGTATTAAAACTACTGACTTGGAATTTCACATAATATCTTTATTCCGAATTTGGTAAACAGTTTATAGAAAAAAACTACTTCTCTGTGTCCAAAACCTATTTAGGATCATCACCCGGTTCGACTGGTTGATTTTTATGTTAGCTGGGGCTCAGAATAGTATATAATTGGGGCATCATTGCTCTCATGTCAATTATGTTTTGCTCTTGCAGACTGTCCAAAGACATCAAGGAAAGGGAAGAAAGAGATATACTTCTGATTATTGGCTGGATTCACCTAAATAAAGGAAAATACCGTGTCGTTACTGGAGCCAAAGGGGGTGGGACCAGGTCATTTACATATGATAAGAACCATAAGATAGATGTAGAGGAAATGATAGCAAAAGGAAAACAACTTGTTTTTCCCAGAGGGCAAAAGTGCTTTTGGCCATCTAAGTGAAATGGATGTTTGCCTCAGTAATTTTGCAGGCACGCAAATCAGCAGTTTCAAAAACTTAGATGGAAAAGACTGTTCTTTTCAGGAATATTTACACTGTAATGGTCTCTATTCATCACAGTTCCATGTCTACCTTAAAACAAGCGTAAAAGAAAGTGTTCCAACCCCATTACACCCCTTAGTGGTTAATGGTGAACACCCCAAGGAAATGGAAATTACATATTGCAAGAGACTGAAATCTAGATATGATGGCAGTGATTCAGTCATTACATGTGGAAGTACAGATATGTGCTTTGACATTGCATCACATCCACAAGATGACAGTTACTACCCTCTTGAAAATGGTTTTGATGTGAAAAAACATTGAAATTGATGGTAAATCTTTCATTAATGATGACAGAAGTGAAATTATCAATAATGATAATGAAAGCGAGATAATCATTTATTATGGACCAGAGGTCATATACGGTTATCAATGTGGGACAGTCTGCAGATTATTTTTGGATATTGTAACAAGAGAAAAAAAAAGTATCTGCTACAACTGGTTCAAAGACGGTGAGCTTTTTGCAAGTGGAGGGTGTCTGCAATTAATTCATGTGAAAGAGCCAGGTATATACAGGGTTACTCTGACTGATTCAAATATTGATTATGTATACAATGTAGATGTTCACGTTGAGAAAAAGAAAGATGTGCATCAGGCTTATTCTTGTGCCAAAAGTAGAATGTTTGAACACACTGAGAGTCAATATTCTTGCATTGAAACAGTGCCTACTAAAAAAGAAAGGAAATCATTACAGCACATGGAGCTAGAGCATACACAATCAGAAGGGAGTATGTTCCATCACATGGAACTAGGACCTACACAGACAGAGGGAAGTCTGTTACAACACACAGACCCAGCGCCCACACAGACAGGAGGAAGTCTGTTACAACACACAGACCCAGGACCCACACAGACAGGGGAAATTCTGTTACAGCATACAGACCCAGCGCCCATACAGACAGGGGGAAGTCTGTTACAGCACACAGACCCAGCGCCCACACAGACAGGGGGAAGAATGTTACAGCACACAGACCTAGCGCCCACACAGACAGGGGGGAGTCTTTTGAAAATCTCAGGTCAAGAACCTGTAGTTAGCTTTACGCATACAATTCGGAGAGTAAAATTGGGTGATCTGAATTTGGGAAAGGAAATTGGTAAAGGAGCATTTGGCACAGTTTATGAAGGAAATTGGATTGGCACCAAAGTTGCAGTGAAAGAAGTAGTTGTAAATCGCATGAAGATTGCGAAACCAATAGTTGAAAGAGAACTGCAGATTCATAGTCAGCTGCGACATCCAAATATTGTTCTGCTGATGGCGTTTGCCATAGAACGTGATCGACTATACTTGGTGTCAGAATTAGTTGATGGTATGACTTTGGACAATTGCCTCTTTGGTATTGATGAAACTAGTATCACACATATGGCAGTAAAGTTGCAGGTTTCATTGAAGATTTCACAGGCGACTGCATATTTGCATGCACAAGTACCGGTTATCATTCATAGGGACATAAAACCAGAAAACATTCTAATAGCAAATGACTTCAATGTTGTTAAGTTATGTGATATGGGCCTAAGCAAATTGAAGACCATGAACACTGTTATGACAACTCTGGCTGGATACAGCTTACAGCCTGGCACACCTGCTTACCAAGCACCAGAAGTTCTCCTGAGCAGGCAAAGCGCCTCCTTGTCAACAGACATTTGGAGTCTGTCATGTACATTGTTAGAAATCATGACCGAACTGCCAGTGT